>CAUYQG010024382.1:0-12548 GCA_963574415.1 Tarsius wallacei | reverse complement strand
CAGGCAATTAGACAAGAGAAAGAAATTAGGGGTATCCAAATAGGAAAAAAATAGGAAAAGAGGAATTCAAGTTATCCCTCTTTGCTGATGATATGATCCTATGCCTTGAAAATCCAAGAGACTCTTTCAAAAACTTGTTTGCACTGATAAAGGACTTTGGCAAAGTCTTAGGGTATAAAATAAACATGCAAAAGTCAGTTGCATACGGAAATACCAACAACAAGCAGTCAGAGACCCAAATTAAAAGCACAATCCCATTCACAATAGTCACCAAAAAAGTGAAATTCCTCAGCATCTTCCTAACCAAAGAAGTGAAAGACCTTTACAATGAGAATTACAAAACACTGCTCAAGGAAATCCAAGAAGACACAAACAAACGGAAAAGTATTCTATGCTCATGGATTGGAAGAATCAACATTGTTAGGATGTCCATCCTACCAAAGGCAATCTACAGATTCAACGCAATACTCATTAAGTTACCAACATCATTCTTCTCAGACCTGGAAATGACAATACAGAAATTCATATGGAAACATAAATGACCACGAATAGCCAAAACAATTCTTAGCAAGAGAAACAAAGCCAGAGGTATCACACTTCTAGACTGCAAACTTTACTATAAGACTACGGTAATCAAAACAACCTGGTACTGGTACAAGAACAGGCACATAGACCAATGGAACAGGATAAAGATTCTGGAAGCAAAGCCTCAATTTCTCAACCAACTCATCTTTGACAAAGCCTCCAACAACCCCTGAAGAGAGGAGAACCTATTCAGTTAATGGTGCTGGGAAAACTGGCTGACCACATGCAGAGGATTGAAACAGGACCCCTGCCTATCACCATACACAAAAAATAACTCTAAATGGATGAAAAACCTAAACGTAAAACCTCAAACAATAAGAACCTTAGAAAATGCAGGAGACACCCTTATGGAAATTGGAACTGGGAACCAATTTCTATTCACAACCCTAAAGGTCAATACTGTAAGAAATAAGATAGACAAGTGGGACTTCATCAAATTGATGAGCTTCTGCAAAGCAAAAGAAACCATCAAGAGAGCAGGGATAATGTCCACAGAATGGGAAAAAAATATTTGCCAACTTTATATATGACAAAGACCTAACATCTAGAATCTACAAGGAACTCGAATGCACTGAAGGGAAAAACAACAAACAGCCCCATTTAAAAATGGGCAAAAGACATGAATAGACACTTCTCAAAAAAAGTTATATGGGCAGCCTACAGACACGTGAAACAGTGCTCAGCCTCACTCATCATCAGAGAAATGCACATCAAAACCACATTGAGATACCACCTAACCCCTGTAAGAATGGCCATCATTAATAAAACAAACAACATCAAATGCTGACGAGGATGTGGAGAAAAAGGAACACTTCTACACTGCTGGTGGGAATGCTAACTGATAGAACCTATCTGGAAACCAGTGTGGTGATTTCTGAAAGAACTAGAAATTGACCTTCCATGTGACCCAGCAATTCCCTTATTGGGAATATACCTGAAGGAACTCAAATTATTTTGCAAAGAAGATACCTGCACATGAACACTACAATTAAATTAGTTAGTTAACACATCCATTACCATACATAGTTACCATTTGTGTGTGTGTGTATGTGGTGAAGACACTTCAAATTTACTCTCTTAACAAATGTAAACAATACAGTATCATTATCTATAGGCACCATGCAGTACATTAGTTCCCCAGAACTCATTCATTTTCTAACTGAAAATGTGTACCCTTTGACCTTTATCTCCCTATTCCCCTGCCTCCCACTTCCTTGTAACCACTGCTGTACTCTGCTTCCCTGAGATTTTTGGAGTCCACATATAAGTGAGATCATACAGTATTTGTCTCTTCTACATTTAGATTGTACTGTACGTTGCTCTCTCTTGCACTTAACCTTTGCTTTGGCCATTCTTTCTAATTGAGGTATCCCCCCCCGCATTATTTCTTATCAAAAACGTTTTCCAATAAAAATGTTACCTTTTAAGGAAGCTTCACTTAGAAGGAGGCTCTGCTTAATCACCTCATAGCATCTCTACAACTTGAAGATAACAGTCCTGCCTTCCTCAGATTGGCAGCCTTAACTGCCTATGCCTGTGAGACAGCAACAAGTATATGATGGATTCTTAACACAAATTAAGTACAAGAAGGAACCAATGATCAAATCTTGTACTTTGTGGGTTTATAGCACATAAAACATTGGCCCCATATTATTTTGTCCTGAAGACATTTTATTTTGTTCTCTTCTTGAATAGTAAGCAGCATGAGGCCAGGGACTGTGTCAAGGATATCTTGATACTCTTTCCTCTTTCTTCTCACCTCATGAGAACCTCACACAGTGTCTTTCACTGAGTAACTAATCAGTAAAAATTGTTTTACTAAGAGAGTGCATAAATAAATAAATGAATTCCTATACTGCATGTTTCCACCATCCATATATCTATAATCTCAAATTTCCTTGTATCATTTTAGGATCCTTTCCTCTTTATTGAACCTGTAGGTCTGCAAACATATACCTAAACTGCAACATTGCCTTACCCCATGCCAAATTTCCAATTATAAATACGATTATTCTTCACAAGTGCCTTCAATTTTCTTTTGTGAATAATCCTATCACAGAGCCTAGAGGGAGGGAGTTCTGAGAAACATTGTTCTATTTTAGTTAAGTTGCCCCAGTGCAAAGCTGTGAAGGAAATCATATTAAAATGTTTGGATATTATGAAGAAGATGTATGAAAGATACAATTTTTGTTTTAGCTTACTTTACCCATGTAAATTTTGATAACAGATCATAGGAAAATCTTAATAAAAGTAACTCATTTGTCAAATGCATTAGTAACCAGTGTGCAAAACAAAGTCAGAAATACCCCTCTCCTACTTTATTTTATTTTGACTAGAATAACATTGCACTGTCATTGTCTGAATTTAACTATTAGAAATTTTACTATAAGAAAGCAGTAGAATATTTACAATAAAATGTTATCTGACATAGATACTCTTCCAACCATCACTGAATATATTTACACATCCCTGTCCTGTTTCAATTCTCTCATATTACTTGGCGATGTTTAGACTTATAGATACATCTTATCACAGTTGAATTCAAGGCATAACAACTAGGTCAGCCTGATCTTCCCACAACCTACCTGGTAATAGTGAAGTATGGCCAACTGGGAATGCTTTCAAGTCTTTGGCTGAACCAGGCTTTCTGTGCCCAATACAATTCCAAACATCTGAAATTTGGCAACATCTGAAAATGGTTTTATCTCTCCCTTACTCTTCTTTCTTCCCCTTTTATTTGTCCTCCTTATTCCTTTTTAAGTTACCACTTTCCCCTTTTCCCCCTCTTTCTTATCTCCTTTTCTGTTTTTCTTCATTCTTCTCACCACTCTTCATCTCCCAATCAATCTAAGTTGTATGCTATAGGTTCTGTGATTTAGACCTCCCTTTATTTATATTTGTGTTTTTTCTTATCTCAATATGGCTTTATCCTTATCTCTATTTTTGGGATTCTACCCAGTCTTTGAATTCCCACTCAGTTTTTACCTCCCCAAGAAACTTTACTAAGTTTTCTAGTAGTGAATGACTACTGATAAAGAAGTATCAGTATCTGAGTATTATTACCTACCCTTTGCACTCATTACCCCTTTTTTTGAGTTGTTTTGCAAATGTTCTTGTGTGGTATTATCAGTAAACACACATGCAGGAGATAATAACTGCTAATAATAGATAATAACAACTTGTTAGCATATCAATGATTTTTGGTGAAAACACATGCTTTTATCAAGGGCCTCATTAATGTCTCTCTTCTATTTGTTGCTTAAATTTCCCCCATTTTTTTTTTCTCAGTTATCATCAGTTTTACATTTACTTTATAACTCCTTGGTGTCTCGTAGTATGAAGTTGTGAGGACTACTCAGGCTGGAGAAGAACTGGTTTTGATGAAAGAGCTAGACCATATACAGGGGTGGGTACAACTGTGCAATAATAAGAATATTCCATAATATTCTTTCAATTGCAGAACACCTGTTCAGGGTGAGTTACTGTTATTTAAACAATTATAAACAAGTTACATGATTTCTAAGAGCATGCATGTGCTGACTAGTAGTCAGAACTTTCCAGGATGATCTCCCCTGCAATTCTGTTAGAGAAGCTCAAAGAAGATTGCAATTTATAGCTGGGAATATAAGAGATACATCTCACATGAGAAGCAGCAATGTCAAAACTCTGAATGCTCTTCAACCTATCGTAATCTTTGTTGAAAAAAAAATCACAAAGATTTTCAGATGTATGTTTCTCTGTTACATTGTCTTTTTGCCCATTCTAATTCTCCAGCCTCTTGTCATTCTCGTGTGTGCCCCTCCCTTGCCCTTTTTCCTCCTTCTTCTCTAGGGAAGTTCCATGGGTCAGTTTGTGAAAAGTTCTCCTCCCTCTCCTTTTCCAATCCTTCTCACCTACTTTTTATTTTCTATTTTCCTCTCTTTCTCACCCACTTTCTTAGTTCCTCAACTTTTATTTGGGACGTGAGTAAAAATAAAAGCGTTTCAGAACTCAGATCTTGCAGGCCAAACCTTGCCTGAAGAAAACTTTTATAGCTCAGTGGTTATTATTGAGGAATTGAAAGACTTTTCACTAAAGCAGGAAGGAAATCTTGCTAGAAGAATTGCTTAAGGCAGAAAAATAAGAGTGCAGTGATTCCCACTGCAAAAAATATGCATGTAATGGCAACCAAGATTGAGAGCTATTATAGTTAGATTGGGAATGAAGTTAGGATAAGGTTTTGCAGGTAGAAAAGACACTCACCTGGCCCTGAGACAAGACTGCTAGGTGGGACAAGGGCTGGGATTCCAGACAGACAGTCAGCAGTGTGGGAGTCTGACAGCCAATCCCTGGAGCAGTAATGGCAAGACCCCAGGAAAAAGTGGCCCCTCCTGTTTGTCTTGAGGTTCTCTGTCCATTACAAATGAGACACTAATTATTATGCCGGAACTATAGAATTAAGTCCCAGGAACTAAAAAGTAGCCAATTATTATGGAATGAAATCTATGTGAATGACTGGCTGATTATTCACCAAACATTTTTCTTTTATGCTCACAAACAAATAACATTCCTGAGTGTTCTTTATATTTAAGTGCAATCTCATACCTGAATTCCTGACAGACCAAAAAAAAAAAAGTGTCATCTTTAGGTCCTACTTGTAAATCACTCCGATGGATTATCTTTCATATTTTGTAATTATCTGTTGTATGATAGGAAAGGACTCTGTGGACATGGGTGGTGAGATACAATATGGAAATGACCCAATAACCTGAGATGCTATTTGGAGGGGAATGCCTTAAAAAAACAAAAAATATGTGTGTGTGTGTGTGTGTGTGTGTGTGTGTAAATATATGCGTGTGTGTGTGTGTTGTATATAATATGTATTGCCAAGCAGGAACACCTGACTCACTCTGCTGAGATAAGGAAAATACATTTTATAGATACTGACATTTTTTAGTGTTAGAGAAATCAGTCTGCTATTCAACCACAAGGCTGATGACAGTAGCTTATGTGGATTTCGCCCACACTGTATTGTGATATTCTATTCTTTTGATGTCAGTTCCCTAATATTACTGGAAAATTAATTCCACCTTGAGCTCATGTGATTTGGTTAGGTTGACCCCTATCTCCCTCCAGATTCAAAAGTGACCATGACTCAGAACTCATACTCACCATACAATAGCCTCCTCCCCCACAATGGTAAATAAGCCTGTAATCTAAACTAGGCCAACTGAAACTTTTATTATAACTTTTATACAAATTGCAAGGTAATAAACATTACATTTATAGAGGACTTGCAGTTCTAAGATAGAGTATCACAGTGAAGGTTCTAGGCTTCTGTGTGAGGAATTTCTGCTGCAGAATACAGAATTGAGATACAGAGAAAGCTTTTTGGTGACATCATGTGTATGGTTGGATTTGAGTAAATCCAACCATACCTAAATGAGGTACCCATGAGTTTTCAATTATGTGAGCGTGTAAATCTTCCTTTTCCAATTAGTCAGTATATTAGTTTTTGATTACTTCTGTAACACGTTACCAAGAACTTAGTGGCTTAAAACAACTTGAATATGTTCTGTATAGCTCTGGGTGTCAGAAATCTGACTTGCACTGGGCTAAAGCCAAGCTGGTGGCAGGGCTGATTCCTTTTGGAGGCTTTATGGAAGGAAGAATCTGTTTCCTTACATTTCTCTGCTTCTGAAGACTGTCTCTTTCTTGGATCATGCCCCCTTCCCTTACGCTCAAGGCCAGCAGTATTGCATCTTCTCTCTTCTCTGACCTCTGTGTCCATCCTTACATCTCTCTCTCTCTCTCTCTCTCTCTCTCTCTCTCTCTGACTCTGATCTTCCTCTCTCCTTGTTGTAAAGACCTTATGATTGCTTTGGTTCACCTGGGTAATTAAAAACAATCTCCCCATTTAGTGATCCTTGACTTAATCATATCTGAAAAGTCCCTTCCACCATGTAAGGTAACATGTTCTTAGGTCCTGGGAATTAAAACAGGGGCATTTTAAAGGTGAGAGGATAGACTATTCAGTCTACCACAGTCAGTGTCATTTGGATTTCTATCATTTAAACCTTGAAGAGTTGTTCTGAACTCTTTAACCTGTGCTCATAATATTGCAGAATGCATGTTTGTAGGTTGTGGTCATGGCCCAAGATGCAGGAAGAAGAAGGACTAGAATACAAATGTGACAGAAAATAAGCAACCATTATATAAGGGAACATAAAATGTAGAGATTGACAAAGGACATCTAATAACCGTTGTTGAAAGATAAGCTATGTACTGTATACTTCAGTCAGACCCCACATGCTTTTCTGAAGCCACTTATTTTCTTCCAGAATGACACAACCCTCTTCATTATGTTTCTGGTGTTTGAAGGTTCTGAAGACTGCAGGTGTGTCAACAACCACCTTACTCCATTCTATGAAGGGGGGCGGGGCATTTAAGGCACACTGTAGAGAAAACCTTCGGTTTAGCTAAATATCAAAGGAGAGGGCAGCACAGAATGCAAGAAGGTCTTGATCTTGCTCTGAGAACTTGGTTATTGGAGCTCCTCACAGCAAGTAGCTGTAGCTGCTCTTTCAAAGGGGAAGAGGCCATGACTGATTAAAACAGGCCTAGTGCACCCTGCCAAGAAAAACAGCAGGAGCTGGCCCAGCAATTGCTCAGTCAGGACTGTGTCATTAACAGTAACTATTCTTTGAGTCTTGTTAAGCCTTGTATCACATCTCAGGCTGTGTGTCTTTTTTAGGCCTTGTATCACTCTTTAAGAAAGGTTAATTTGAATATGCAGGAGTACTTGAAAGCCTCCCAAAGAATCCTACTCATCCTGAGAGCTAGCATTTGACAAATCATACCCTAACAATGTATTTTTTAATGACTTCAAAGAAAATAATGTATATTAGCTGTTAACAGTAATCAATTATGACATATATTAAAATAATTTATAAAGTCAAGTTTTAGGCAATTTTTCCATTTTCCTCTTTACAACATCATCTGAAAAGTAGATTTTATAACTATTTTCATCAAATGAAAAAAATTGAAGCTTAGAAACTATAATTTATTTGCCTAATATCACCTAGTTTGAAGTGACATCCCTGGGATGTTAATTTAAGTCTAATTTATATCATTCCGTTATACTACAGCTGCTGTTAAATAACAATAATTAAAATTTTAGTATTTAGTATTTAGCATTTCCATTCCATGTGCTTCATCTAATTGTATCCTTACAGGAATTCTGGCAGAGAGGAAGGACAGACAGGATACTTTTTTTACAAAAGGAAGAAAATGACAACAAAGACAGTTAAACTATTTGCCTCAAGGTACATGGCAGATTAGTGGCTTAGTCACTGCTGGAAGCTGCTTTCCAGACCATTCCTGCATGGCTATTTCCACATCTTCATAACATAGCATTGAGAACCAAAGGTCCATTAAATATGTGCTTGTGTTTTCTTGATGGTAGGGAGACACTATAGTCTAATTTTTCAAGTTAGCATATTCTTAAACAAGAAGGGAAACTTAAGGCCCTTGGAGACCTTGATGGTAGCACAGGGGAAGGTGAGAGTAGTGGTACCTGGATATCCTAGAGCCAGGTCTTGTGGAGCAGTATGTGAGCAGCTAGCCCCTGTCCTCAGGGTTCCTATGGAGTAATCTCTGAGATTCACTGGAAAAGTGGCTTATGACACAGAAAATTCTGGACTAGGTTGACCTAGCTTGACCTACTATAGGCTTGATGACCTTGAGCATCTATTTTCTGATCTATAAAATGGGAGCCAAATAGTGCTTTTCATGAAGAACCTGTGCTAACTAATCGAAATAATGCATATAAGACACTTTGCATAACACCTAGCACAAATGGGGAGCAAGATTAGAGGGAGGGGATAGCTACCCTTGTAGGTATTAATAGGGTTTAGGTTAGAAAGAAAAGAGGCAATGGGTTTGAATGTTGTATTTGCAATGTGCTTTGTTCTCAAAAATGAATCCCAGCTGTTATTATCAAAATTATTTTATTTTCCTTTCTCTGTCATTGACATGGCACTAGACAACTCACAAGGTACTTGAAAAAGGAGTTATCTCATTAAAACATCACACCCTGTCTATGAGAGGGATGTTGTGGAGGGAGTAGGGTTCTGACACAGGGACAAGGACATGCCAATAGTTACACTTTGAGTATCTGGTGGGACAGAACCCAGAAATCACCTTTTTGTTTTTTTCACTCTGGCAGCTCCTCCTCATCTCCCCAAAGTAAACACAACAGAGACATAAATCCAAATATTAGAAAGTCATTAAAAGTCATCCACCAGTCCCCAACCAAATGTAGGACTTCACCATAATGTTGTCACATTGCTGGGGAGCTCCTGAAGGCCCTACACTAACCTTTCCTTCAATGGAAAATTTACCTTTACACTGTTCAAAACTGCCTCTAGAGCCCAATTTTGCCATTAACCCAGAGTACAGTCTTTGTATGTCCCTTACTTTTTTTTTTTTTTAAGTTGGAGTCTCACTTTGTCACTCAGGCTGAAGGGCAGTAACACGCTCTGGGGCAGTGGCCACCTCAGCATCGACCTGCTGGGCTCCAGCTATTTTTTTATTTATTGTAGAGATGAGGTCTCAGCAAGTTGCCCAGGCTGGTCGTGAACCCACAGGCTCAGGCAATCCACTTGCTTCAGCTGCCCAAAGTGCTGGGATTATAGGCTGAGCCACCGAGCCTGGTCTGGCCTGTATTTCCCTTACTTTCAAAACATGAGCAATCTGCTACACCCAAGAAAGCCCACTCATCTTTCCTTAAATATATCCGCCTGCTCTAAATGCCATATTCTTGTTTAATTTATTTCCTGAAGGTCTAGAATATTCTTTCCTTCATTCTCTTCCTGATTAAATTATAACTTTGTAAAGAAACACGCACACACACACACACACACACACACACTTCTAAATCAAACTTAATTTGACCATCCATGACTCCTCACTATCTTTCACTAATCCCTTACTACTTTCAAGGTAAAGCATATGTTGTCTATTTGGCAACCAATCTCACACAGACAGACTTCTGGCATAATTTACAGATATTCATGTTTTAGTTGCTTACTTTTATTGAGTTATTCTTGAGGGCAAAAGAGTACCATCTTTATTTTTGTTACCTTCATCTTCCAGACAAGTATCTGGCACAGAGCAAAAAGGTCACTTAATTCTTAAAAGCATTTGATTGGATTAAAATATAATATTCTATAAAAATAATATTTAGTCCAATATTAGGATTTCACATTCATATTAATAGTGTACTTTTATTGAGTCCTTAGTATACGGCATACACCTTGCTGAGTGTTCCTCATGCATTACATGATCTAAATTTGAAATAACTTAATATCAGAGATATTATCTCCATTATCATTCTACATTTGGCTAAACAGAGACAAAAGGGAGCTAAATAAGTTGCCTACATATACACAGTTGGTAAATGATGGAGTCCAGTTTTTATGCTAGGAATTGTGATGACAGATATCGTATATTTTAATGATGAATTTATACTGTTTTCCAGGATTTGGTTGGTTCTATGATTTCCTTGCACACAGCTGTGGCACAGTAAGAGTGGTTTGTTGTTGATAACGTTGGCAGCTGCTAATAATGTTGAGTGATGAGTTGCCAGGGAGAAAAGCTGTTCTTATCTCAAGTCCCAGGAAATGAATTTAAATGCAGAATTTCTCATGTAGTTTAGTTTCATACTCATAGTGAAGGTGGGGTGAAAAGCTCATGAGAAACTACGGTAATTAGAAGTCAGATTTAGCTGTGAGGTTGTTGATCTGTTTAAAATTAATCTTTTTGGTTTTACTGCCACCTGCAAACATGAAAGTCTTGTTGTTATAAACATTTTCCCCTTGCAAACATGCAAATTCTTAAGAGACCCCAGTAAAATTTTATTTTCGGTGAAAATTTCTTTCTGATTATAAATAGTAAATTTTCCTCAGAGTATGCCTAAAACATATAATTCTTAACTCTAAAAGAAATGCCGCTTGCTATTTTCTCACAAGCAACAGATCAGATAGAACAGTATTAAAGAGAAATAGAAGACATTATTCTTTTGTAGTGTAAAATATGCTTTTAGAATGCAGGACACCTTTTTTTCCTTCCAAACAAATGTTTCAAATTCTGGAACTTCAGAATTCTGGGTCTGTGTGTAGATCAGAAGTTTTTGTTGTTCATGTTTTTTGTTTTGTTTTTATTTTAACTTTTGTTTGTAATTACTTGAAAGTTTATATATCATCTTGGTATATTTACAATTAAAAGTGCTATTAAAAAGATAAAAGAAAGATAGATTTCACTTTCTGGACAACTTTTGAATTGGATGGATAATAATCTTTTCTCCTAATAATTAGTTAGACTTTGATGGGATCTCAGAAGATAAATCACTGTAATCTGACTTTCATAACAGATATGATGACCAAAAATGTTGAGGAATTTTGAAGACACATCTATCTTACATCAACCCTTCTGAGAAATTGTAAAATTTCAGAAGGTTCCTTGGCCTTGTTTCCATCTGTAGTTACTTGAGTAAAGAATGCATTTTTTTCTAAGTCACTGTAATTTATATTGTAGGGTAGTGGCAGGTGAGACAGACATTTATTTAAACAGATTAGAGTCCATGCTATTGGCAGAGATATATGAAGGGGAGTATCTGTTGTCTTACTAAATTGTTTGACTAAATTTTTTATTATAATGATTTGGGACACAATTAAGGGTTAGGTATACAAATGTTCATTATGCACGAACCTTTGTTGATGAGATGTGCCACCCCCTCCCCTGGCAGTTTGCCACTACTGACAATTCCTTTCTAATAGTATTATGATAACTGTTCAAGGTCCACTTATGAGTGAGAACTTGTGGTACTCAGTACTTTGTTTCTGTGATCGATCACTCAGTATTATAGATTCTAAGCCCATCCAAGTTGCTGTGAAGTTCATAGTTTTGTCCTTATTTATGGCTGCATAATATTCCATCATGTATATGTACCATATTTTTTTATTCAGTCTTCTTTTGATAGGCAGCACTGTTGGTTCCATGTTTTTGCAATTGTGAATAATGCTGCAGTAAACATGCGTGTGCAGGCATCCTTTTTATTGAGTGATCTGTGTTCCTCTGGGTATATTTCCAGAAAGGGGATTGCTGGGTCATACACATGTTCGATTTTTAAATCTTTTAGGAGTTGCCACACTGTTTTCCACAGAGGTTGTACTAGTTTACACTCCCACCAACAGTGTAGAAATGTTCCCTTTTCCCGTATCCTCTCCAGCATCTATAGTTTTTTGATTTATTAATGACAGCCATCCTGACAGGAGTGAGGTGGTATCTCAATGTGGTTTTAATTTGCATTTCTTTGTTGACTAGTACATCAAAGCATTTTCTCATTTATCTGTTGGCTGCTTATATGTATGTCTTCTTTTGAGAAGTATCAATTCATATTTTTGGCCCACTTTGTAATGGGACTGTTTTGTTGTTGTTGTTGTTTTCGGCACAATTGAATTCCTTGTAGATACTAGGTGTCAGGTTTTTGTCAGATATACAGTTGGCAAATGCTTTTTCTCAATCTGTGGACTCTCTTCTCGCACTCTTGATGGTTTATTTGGCTTTGCAGAAGCTTGTCAGTTTGATGAAGTCCTACTTGTCTATCTTATCTCTTATGACATTGGGCACTTGGGATTTTGATCAGGAATTGGTTACCAGTTCCAATTTTCATAAGGGTATCTCCTGCATTTTCTAAGCTTCTTATAGTTTGAGGTTTCACATTTAGGTCTTTGATCCATTTAGAGTTTATTTTTGTGTATGGTGATAGGCAGAGGTCTTGTTTTAATTTTCTACATGAAACAAATAGACACCAAAAGCACAATCCTATTCCCAATAGCCACAAAAAAATGAAATACCATGGCATCTTTCTAACCAGAGAAGTCAAAGACCTTTACAACAAAAACTACAAAACACTGCTCAAA
>CAUYQG010024380.1:0-22301 GCA_963574415.1 Tarsius wallacei | reverse complement strand
CTGCTGCTACTCTAATTGGTCTTCCATGGTAGGTGATCTGGCCTTTTTCTCTTGCTGCCTTTAGGATTTTTTCTTTTATACCTACTTTGTTTAGGCAAACTATTATGTGTCTAGGAGTTGGTCTCCGCATTTGTTGTCTTGCAGGGTTTTCTGGATCTCTTGTGTTTGAATTCTTGCATCCCTGGTTAGATGGGGGAAGCTTTCTTGAATTAAGTCATGAAAGGCTTGTTCTAGTGTGGACTCTGTCTCTCTTTCTGCTTCAGGGAGACCAATCACCCTGAGGTTCGGTCTCTTGAAGTAGTCGCTCATCTCTTGAAGGTTTTCTTCTGCTTTTTTGAGCTTGCTTTCTGTGTTTTTGACTGTTTGGATTAGTTCTATATTTTGGTCTTCAAGCTCTGAGATTCTTTCTTCTGCTTGGGTAATTCTGCTTTCCATGCTTGTCATTCTGTTATTTATTTCACTCACAATATTCTTTATTGCTGCCATCTCAGTTATCATCTCCTTTCTAATTTCTTCTTGGCTCTCCTCCATTCTCTTTAATCTCTCCATTATTGTCTTGATATCTAGAGTTGTAGTTTGATACCAGTCATTTTGGGTGCTCCTCTGATTGCATCCTGAAGTCAGTTTTCTCGGTGTCTGCCCTCCCAGGGGTCTAGGAGAGACCCATATTCTTCTTTTGGTTTTTATTCATTTGTGCTGTTTTTTCCTCCCTACTTTTTCCTTTCCTCCGCATCTCCGTCTTCTTTAATTCTGTTATTCAACTGCGGAGGGATTGCTTTTACTTCTGTTTGTTCAATCTCCTATTCTTCTTTATGTGTATCCTCTTACTTTGTTCGATTCTGGACTTGCACTGTAGATTAGGGGTGGTCCCTTTTTACACTTTTGAGACATACCTATGGGGGGAAGCTATGATTCAAACTCTATCCACAGGTCCTGGTATCTGGTATCTGCTGACAGGTGTGTGGATAATCTGAAGCCCTCTTCCCACTGCTTTGGAATCTGGCCGTGCAGTGGAGTTGTAGGTTTGCTCCCTTGAGTCGCCAGCAGGTGGTGCTGTCTCAGGCTCCAGTTGGTCTTTTTCTCAGTTGCTTGTCCCACGGGGGTGGGGGGGGGAGCCTGAGTGGGGGCCAGTCGGGAGTGGACTCACAGAAGGAAGTCCAAGGCTCACCCGGAAGTCAAAGCGGCAGTGGTGGTGGCAGTGGCAGCAGCAGCGATCTTAGCCTCAGCATATCCTGTGTGGAGGGGTGGATCACCTCAAGCACAGGCTGCAGGGGTGGCGACGGTTCCAGGACCACAGTGGCATTGAAGGTGTCTGGCCGCAGCAGTGACGGCGATGCATGTCTGGACCGTGTCAGCCAGCCGGGCAAGCTGCTCGTGGCAGCAGGGTGGGGCCAGGCCGAGCCACTCGCGGATGCGGTGGTGGGGCAGAGCCGGGCGAGACGCTCACGGTGGTGGCGGGGCGGGGCTGAGCTGCGGCGGCGGCAGCTGCGGGGGGGGGGGGGCGGGGCAGCAGGGCCGGGCCGAGCCACTCGCGGATGTGGCGGCGGGGCGGAGCCGGGCCAAACTGCTCACAGCAGCGGCAAGGGCCGAGCTGTGGTGGCGCGGTGGCGGTAGCAGCGGCGGCAGCGGCGATGGCGATGGGGGGGTGCGAGCCACTCCCGACGACGGCAAGCCGCCGTCCCACTGTGATGATCAGTGGCGGCGGCGGCGGCGGCAGCAGCGGCCTCTTCTTGCCGGTCTGCTGTGATGTCTCTGCGGTGTCAGTGACCGAGTTCCGTGTGGGGAGCAGGCTCCCACGGAGAGAGTCTGAGTCTTTCTGTGTACTCTTCTGCAGAGGTCTCACAGACCACGCTGCCTGGTCGCCATCTTGGTGGAAATCCGTAAATAAATACTTAGGAGCATATTTAACCAAGGAGGTAAACTATTTGTATATTGAAAAGTATAAAACATTAATGAGAGAAACTGAAGGCAAAAATAAATGGAAAGATATCCTGTGTTCATAGATTGAAGACTTAATATTGTTAAAATGTTCATATCCTCCAAAGAAATTCACAAATTCAATCCCTATCAAACTTCCAATGACATTAAACAGAAATAGAAAAAACAATCCTAAAATTTTGCAAGGAACCACAAAATACTTCAAATAGCCAAAGCAATCTTGGGCAAAAAGAACAAAAGGGAACTCCTGCATACTGTTGGTGGGAATATAAATTAGTATAGCCACTATGGAAGTAAAGTGGAAGTTCCTCAAGAAAATAAAAATAGAACTAATATATGATCCAAAAATTCCACTACTGAGTATATATACAATGGAAGTAAAATCAATATGTTGAAGATAGCACATCCATGTTCACTGTAGCATTATGCACAATAGCCAACATATCATCAACCTAAGTGTCCATCAGTGGATAAATGGAAAAAGAAAACGTGGTATAGACATACAATGGAATGCCATTCAGCCTTTAAAAAAAAGGTGAGGGGAATTCTTTCATTTTAAACAACATAAATAAACTTGGAAGATACCATGCTAAGTGACATAAGCCAGGCAAAGAAAGACAATGCTGCATGATCTCATCTATGTATGGAATCTAAAAAGTTGAACTAATAGAAGCAGAGAGCGGAATGGTGGTTACCAGAGAATCAGTGGATGGGAGTGTTGAAGAGATGCTGTCAAAGGATGCAAGATTTCAGTTAGAAGAAATAGTTCCAAGAGATCTGTTTCAAAACATGGAGGACTACAGTGAATAACAATGTACTGTATACAGTGTACTTGAAAATTGCTGAGGTAACTGTTGGTACCAAAAAATTTATAAGCATGTGAGGTAATACATGTGCTAATTAGCTTGGTTTAGTCATCGCACAATGTACACATATTTCAAAACATCTTGTTGTACACCATAAACATATACAATTTTTTTGTCAATTAATGAACAATTATTTAATGGAGTTAATTTAAAAATTAACAATATTAAAAGTGCTTAAGTTTTTATTGAGATTGCATTGAAGATATCAATCAAATTGGAAACATCTTAACAATAGTGACTCTTTCACTATGGAAAGTGCCTCCAGGCAGAATATAAGGGCAGGCGTAAAACTCTTTTATTTACTCCCTTCTCTCATGGATCACAATTCTGCACTGCCTGTTGTCCAATAGCTGAGAGCTACTGTTCCGTATATTTTTTCTGTTTTTCCAGTTTTTATGGCAGGAGGAGAAGTCCAGCATCTGTTAAACTGTCATGGCCAGAAGTAGAAATATGCATGTTTCATATATAGCTCAACACTATTTAAAAACTTCCTGCTTATTAAACCCTCAATAGGGCTGGAGATATAAAATATAAAAAGGAAGTTTTGCATTCTCTGTTAATACGAGGCAGATAAAAAAATAATATAAGTTTCATAGTTTGAGATTTTTTAGTTTAAAGAAGGGACTGGAAGGACCAATTCATAATATACTCTCAACCTCACTGTTGTCACTGTTCATAATGCATTCTCATCCTTAAGGGAAACAGACCAAATCCTTTAAAAAACAGTCACATATTATACTCAATTAATAGAGTACTTTATTCCTTCCATATTGTTGCTTAGTATAATAAAATTAACTAAACTAATTCAAGTTTATCATCATCAGGTAGCTCCTGCTTTATTCCAGTTCTTATCTGAAGGTACTTTCTATAACATACAGTCCAGAAACTGGAAAGGATAGACCCAAAATCTTGGTTGCAAGGACTGTGACAGATATCCTTTTATCTAATGATATTTCAAGGAATAAACTCATGGAAACAGGCTTCCCAGTAGATATCAATCAACCTATTAGGTGACTGGTCAAGATTTCCAAAGTTATATTTTAGATTTAGAGATGACTTTGTCAAAATAAAGTGATAATCCAAGATACAGCAGGATATTAAGACTGAATGAATTGATGAGAGTAATCTAATCATGGCTATTCATTTTGAAGTTGTTTTGGTACTGTCTTTAACATTCTATTTTCTGATGGGCATATGAAGAAGGCTTTTTTCATTTTTCATTTAATCATTCTCTAAGTCCTATGTTATACTTGAGGCAACATTCTTTGTACAAGTTCTAACAATTATGTTCATTACTTAGGTGACCTTCAAAGTACTCCCTTGGGAAGCTACGTAATGACACCAGTGCCTAGTCTACCTGCCAAAGCAATTTTGGTACTCTTTTTCAGGAATGGCCATCAGAGCTATTGTCATATTACCCTCAATACAGTTATTTGTTTACTGGCTAAAAACTCCCTCGCAGACAGTGCTGTGTGAGCTGGTGCACTGTCGTGATGCAAGAGCTCCTTCAGGACCATTTTTACACAAACGTTTCTCATGCCAAGATTTTCTGTTAAGATTTTCTAATTGTTTCTCTATCAATATTTATTTGGTCTGCTATGCTTCTCACAGTCAGCTGACAATTTTGACATATAACTGCATGAATTTTTGCAATGTGTTCATCAGTTTTGCTCATTACTGGCCATCCTGACCTCTCTTCATCAGTGGCATTTTCTCTCAGAAAAACATTTGATCCAATTGTACACTACCATTTTCTTCATGGCATTATCCACATAAACTTGGACTAACATGTCCCTAATTTCACTTCCTCTCTTGCCAAGTTTAACAAGAAATATAACGTTTGTTTGTTGCTCTAATTCAAGCTCTGACATTCTCATGACGGCACACAAAGACATGCAACAATAATGAACACCACTCAGCAAGACACTGCCACACATCAACATGAACACAGCTGCTGTGAGACACTAATATACCAAGGTTATGAAACCTTACCAGGTTGTTTGTACAGTGCTGCCAACATAAGTGCAAGGTGGCAAGTTCGCAAACTTGTCACACCTCGTATTTAGTATCTTGTCTAACTGAACCATCAAAATTCAAGAACTTTTACTGAGTCTCTACTTTTCATGGCAATGCAGCTATTTGTATAGATTAAATAAAAATCTGCCCCATTATCACTGAGATATAATTGGATAAATTGATTGTGTGATAAAGTCCATAACCAGAGAATCAAATTTGAGAATATATTCCATTCAATCAGATATGACAAGCCCTCTGTACCCATTCAGGACCCAGATGTAACTGACATTTTTGGAACTAGTGCCTATAAGCCTTGTTGGACAAACTGTCTGGTATCTACAATACATTGTCTCAGATCACAGGTAGTAAGGAAGGTCATAGCCTACCAGGAAAAGGAGAGAGGGTTTTCCTATCATTTATAGGTATACAGGTGAAACCTGACAGAGATAAATTTCTTATTTTGTAAATGATGGTGATGAAAAGATCTCCAGAATGATAGGGACTATTACAAATGAAACACTAGATTCCCTACATAATCTCCAGATAGAACTTAGTTGTTTAACATGATCTAACTCAAGATTTGCTGAATATACAAAAAAAAGTTATGTGTATTAACTGATCCTTCTTACTATACCTATATAAATTAATAAAGCAAAATAACACAAAATCACAATGAAACCAGTCTCTAAATAATTTATATCAGTTATTAATAGTCACAAGAGGGAACTGATAAATTATGCAAAACTTAGAAATCAGGCAAAAAGTTGATTGTTTAACATTGTAATATGATGACAGAGCATTCTTTAACAGGACCACCTAAGGATGACCTGACTCTTAGAGGAACTTGCCTTTGTTTGGATGACTAGTCACTATTGATAAGAGCCCAAACTATGCACAGTTAGATATTAACTTTCAGAAAACTGATAAAAATGAAAATTATTTTTGTCTAGTAGAGAGGCAAATGATTTTATATGGAAAAGAAGGTACCCCAAAGGTTATGGCTTTATTCACATACAGTATATTATTATCAAGTTTGTGTCTAATTTAGTAATATAATTTCAGTATTTCTTTTTATTTTATTTTGAAGATGTAGGGTACAATTCAGGGTTAGGTATACAAATGTCCATTATGCAGGCACCCTTGTTGATGAGGTGTGCCCCCGTTCCCCTGGGGACTTCCCATTACTGCCAATACTCACCCCCCTACACCTTGGATTTCAGGATTTCTTTGGTCACTGACTACATGCAGGTTGGTGTCTCACTTCTCTTTTTTAAATTTTTGATTTAAAAAAATTGTTTAAGAGACAATTGTTGTCACCCAGGCTGGAGTGCAGTGGTGCAGCCATCGCTCATTGTAGCCTTAAACTTCTGGGCTCAAGTGACCTTCTTGCCTCAGCCCTGTAGCTGGGATTAGGTAGGCACAAGTCACCGTACCCGGCTAACTTTCATTTTACTTTTTTAGAGAGGAAGACTCGCTAAGTTGCCAAGGCTGGTCTTAAACTCCTGGCCTTAAGCAATCCTGCCACCTCAGGTCCTAAGTAGCTGGGATTACAGGCTTTAGCCTCTATGATTGGCCTGTTTTTTGTTTAATTTTTGAAGATTTTATTCTTTTATTGGAACATAATAATTATACGTATTTATGGGGTATATGTGATATTTTGATTCAAACATACAATGTGTAATGATCAAATCAGAGTAATTAGGATATCACTTCAAACATTTATTATTTCTTCATTTGGGAACATCTCGAATATTGTCTTTTAGCTATTTGAAAATATTCAATAAAAAATTGTTGGCTATAGTCACCCCACTATGCTATTGAATCCTATAACTTATTCCACCTATCTAATTATATGTCTGTACTCATTAACCAACCTGACTTCATGCCTCCCTCAACATATCCCTGACTCTGGTAACCTTCATTCTACTCTCCTTAGTATTTTTTTTTTTTTTTTTTTTGAGTTGGGATTTCACTGTCACCCAGGTTAGAGTGTAGTGGCATGGTCATGGTTCACCATAGCCTCAACCTGCTGGGCTCAGGCAATCCTCCCACCTCAGGCTCCTGAGCAGCTGGATCTACAGGCAAGTGCATGACACCTGGCTAACTGGTTTATTGTAGAGATGAGGTCCCACCAAGTTGCCCAGGTTGGCCTTGAACCCCTGGGCCCAGGCAATCCTCTCACCTCCACCTCCCAAAGTGCTGGAATTGTGGGCATGAGCCACTGTACCCAGCCTTTATTCTACTTTCTATTGAAATCCTCTTTTTTAGTTCTTACATGTAAGTGACAACATGCAATATTTGTCTTTCTGTGCCTGTCTTATTTCACTGAACATACTGACCCCGTTTCATTCATGTTGCAGTAAATGACAGGATTTCACTTTTTAAGGCTGAACAGTATTCCATTGAGTATAATATACTACATTTTCTTTAACCAATCATCTGTTAATGGGCTCTCAGGTTGATTCCATATCTTGACTATTATGATAATGCTGAAATAAACATAAGCATGCAGATATCTCTTCCATATTCTGATTTCCTTTCTTTTGAATATATAAATACCCAGGAATGGGATTGCTGGATCACATGGTAGATCTACTTTTTAGTTTTTTGAGGAACCTCCATACTATTTTCCATAGTAGCTAATTTACATTTCCATCAGCAGCGTACTAGCATTTTCTCTTGTCTAATATATTTTTTTAAAAATCTTTTTCATATAAGCCATTTTAACTGGGGTGAGATATCTCATTATGGTTTTAACTTGCATTTCCCTGATCAGTAATGTCAAGCAGTTTTTATATACCTGTTGATCATTTGTATGTCTTTCAGAGCCTCTACCCGTTTTGTAATCAGATTATTTGAGTTTTCTGCTATTGAGTTGAGTTATTTATATATTCTGGTTATTAATCCCTTGTTGGATGGATAGTTTGCAAATATCTTCTCCCATTCTGTAGGTTGTTTCTTCACTCTTGATTATTTTCCTTTGCTATGTAGAAGCTTTTTAGCTTGATGTAATCCCATTTGTCTAATTTTGCTTGTGTTGCGTTTTTGAGGTCTTACGCACACAAAAAAATATTTGCACAGACAAATGTCCTCAAGTGTTTTTCCAATGTTTTCTTATAGTAGTTTCATAGTTTCAAGTTTTATGTTTAAGTCTTCAGCCCATTTCAATTTGATTTTTGTATATAGTGAGAGATAGGGGTCTAATTTCATTCTTCTGCATACGGATATACAGTTTTCCCAGTACCATTTATTGAAGAGACTGTCTTTTCCCTACTGAAGTTCTTGGCACTTTTGTCAAAAATCAGTTGGCTACAAATATTTGGATTTATTTCTGGGTTGTCTATTCTGTTCCATCAGTCTGTGTCTGTTTTTATACCAGAACTATGCTGTTTTGGTTACTACAACTTTGTAGTATATTTTGAAGTCACGTAATATGATGCCTTGAGCTTTGTTATTTTTTTACTCAGAATTGCTTTGTCTATTTGGGGTCTTCTGTGGTTCCATATGAATTTTAGAATTTTTGTCTATTTCTGTGAAGAATGTCATTGGTATTTGATAGTGACTGCATTGAATTTGTAAGCCACTTTTGGTGTATGGCCATTTTCAAAATATTAATTCTTCCAACCTACAAAAAGAGAATGTGTTTCTAATTTTTGGTGACCTCTTCCTTTTAGTAAGTGCTTTACCATTTCTGTTGTGAGATCTTTCACTTCCTTGTTTATATTTTTTTCTAGGGTGTTTTTTTAGGGGTGGGGGGAGGGGGTATAAATGGGATTGCTTTCTTGATTTATTTTTGCACTCGTTTATTGTTGGTGCTTAGACACATTACTGATTTTTATGTATCCTGCAGCTGTACTGAATTTATTGGTTCTAATAGTTTTGGGGTTTTCTATAAACAAAACATTTATTTAACTTCCTCCTTTCCTGTTTGGACACCCTTTATTTCTTTCTCTTGCCTACCTGCTCTGGTTAGACTTCCAGTACTATGTTGAATAAGAGTGGTGATAGTAGGCATCCTTGTCTTGATCCAACTCTTAGAGAAAAAAGCTTTTTACTTCATATTTCTGTAGTGTCATTTGTAATATATCCTTTTTGTTTCTGATTATATTTGAGTTTTTTCTCTTTTTTTCTTGGTTAGTCTAGCTAACCAAGTTTAGTGTGTCAATTTTGCTTATCTTTTCAGAAAACTGTTTTATTGATCATTTGGGGTTTTTTGTTTGTTTTAGTTTCTATTTCATTTAGTTCTGCTCTAATCTTCTTTATTTCATTCTACTAATTTTGGGTTTGGTTTATTCTTGCCTTTCTAGTTCCTCGATATGCATAATTATGTTGTTTATTTTAACTTTCTACTTTTTTATGAAGGCATTTATTGCTATAAACTCCACCTTAAAACTGTTTTAATAAATTATGTTTCTGTTTTCATTTTTTTAAAAAAATCTTTTAATTTCCTTCTTAATTTCTTCATTAGCCTATTGGTCACCAAGAAGCATGTTATTTATTTATTTATTTTAATTATAAAGATGTGGGGTACAATTTAGGGTTAGGTATACAAACATTGATTATGCAGGTAACCTTGTTGATGAGGTATGCCTCTCCATCCCCTAGCAGTTTCCCTCAACTGCCAATCCCACCCCTCCTTTCCTGACAGCTTCCCATTACTTCCAAATGCTTTCTTATAGTCTTATAATTGTTCAAGGTCCACTTATGACTGAGAACATATGGTACTATGTTCTTTGTTCCTGTGATAGATCACTGAGTATGATTGACTCCTAATTCATCCAAGTTGCTGCGAAGTACATATATTTGTCCTTCTTTATGGCTGCATAATATTCCATTGTGTATATGTACCACATTTTCTTTATCCAGTTTATTAATAAACACAGATTGATTCCATATATTTGCTGTTGTGAGTAGTGCTGCAATAAACATAGGAGTGCAGGTATTCCTTCGATATACTGATTTATTTTTCTCTGGATAAATACCCAGTAGTGGAATTACATAATTTTATGGTAGTTCTATTTTTAGTTTTTTGATAAAGTTCTATACTGTTATGCAGAGTGGTTGTACTAATTTACATTTCTACCAACAGTGTATGTGTTCCCTTTTTTCCTCATCCTCGCCAGCATCTTTTTTTTTTTTTTTTGTCTTTCTGATAGTAGCCATTTTAACTGGGGTAACATGCTATCTCACTAGTGTCTTGATTTGCATTTCCCTGATAATTAGTGATGTCGAAAATTTTTTCATATACTTGTGAGCCACATGTATTATCTTCTTTTGAGAAATATCTATTAATGCCTTTTGTCCAATTTTCAAAGGGATTATTTGTATTTTTACCATTGTGGTGTTTGAGTGTTTAGTATATTCTGAATATAAGCCCTTCCCTTTGTTGCATGAATAATTTGCAAATATAACATGTTCTTATTCGTATGTGGGGGCTAAAATTGTTGATCTCATGGAAGTAGAGAACAAAATAATAAATACCAGAGTCTGAAAAGGAAGGGGCAGTTAGGAGAGACTGGTTAATGGGTACAGTCACATAGTTAGATAAAATGAATAAGTTCCGATGTTTACTAGCAGAGTGCAGTGACTATAGTTAATAACATATTCTATATTTCAAAATAACTAGAAGCAAGGACTTAAGATGTTCCCAACACACAGAAATGATTAATACCTGAGAAGAGGGACACTCTAAATACTCCATTTTGATTATTACACAGTCTATGCATGTAACAACATATCACATGTACCCCATAAATATGAATAAATATCTTTATCAATAAAAAAGATGGGCCGAGCGCAATGGCTCAAGCCTGTAATCCCAGCACTTTGGAAGACTGAAGTAAGAGGATTGACTGAGCCTAGGTGTTTGAGACCAGCCTAGGCAACTTGGTGAGATCTTGTCTCTACAATATATCAAAAATTAGCCAGGTGTGGTAGTGTGTGCCTGTTTTTCTGGCTCTTGGAAGACTGAGGCAGAAGGATCACCTGAGCCCAGGATGTCGACACTGGGGTGGCTATGAACATGCCACTGCACTCCAACTTGGGCGACAGAGTGAGACTCTGACTCAAAGAAAAAAAAAGATAATGAGTTGTAATAAGAAAAATTATAAATTGCAGACATAAAATTTTTAATTAAAAAAGAAATAAATTTAACGTTTAAAAAGTATTCCCTGTGACAACAGGAGGTATACATGAACTACACTGAGATGTCATATTATTAGCATTTCATTCCAAATAAGCTGAGGGAAGCACTATTCAAATCACATCATCTTGAGCCGCTCACACAGCATTCACAGCAGAGAGTGAAATTGCAGCAAAATAGTAGAAATACGATAAGGAAATCTCTGAAGTAAGAAACAATTAGAATTGGTATTTTGATTATCATATTTTGTGAAGTGCATCATAAGTATCAAAGAGACTTACATTACATCTGCCAAAAATGTTAGTAGAAATTCATCTAAATACAATAAAATAATATCCTAGCACAAATCAAGCACGATCCCTCAAAACATCAGCAAGTTTAGACATCTCTCAAAGAGAATTCTGGACCAAGCCAAGACAGAGATCATTATCTTAGTTACACTTGAATAGGTACCCGGTCTAAGTAAACTCTCACTAGATTGTTATAGTCTTGATTCTGGTTTTAAGATTAAGCAAACTGGGTAAGCAGCACAAAAGAACAGTTATGCCCAAAAAGAGATGTATGTACCCACTTGTGTATGCAAAATGATTTTCTTGTGTGCAAAAAAAATTTTTTTAGAAGCTCTACTTACATTTTTTAAAAAGACTATTCATGGTATATTGCTATTTAACTATTAATATGACTTCATATTGATATCTTCTTTCAGTCTATAAAATAGATAATTTATGTCACAGAAAATTTGTCCCAAAGAAGTTCCACAGCATGGACAGGTTGACAAGAGTGGCCTAATTCATCCATTTGCTTTCCACATAGAAAGAAAAAAACAGAAAAGGGATTTATGGATTATATTGTCCACTTGTAAGTAAACTAATCCTCATTAAATGTGCAAATAACTATAGAATATTTTTGTAAAAAATTATGTATTGAACATACTACTAATAATAAGAAGGGGGAAGATTGAACAATAAAAGAATGGCAGAACTAATTCTTCCAATCTGTAGTAGCAAAACTTCATCAGCCACGTTGAAAGATAAACAATGATAATCTATTCAGAGTTGACAAGAAGATGACAAAAATGTTAAAATTATCTAAAAGGCTTTTGAAATGTGAAATGTATATATTATTTACAACAAACAACATTATATTATGTTTGTGACTTTAACAATGAATGAGAAAGTGATTGGTTTTCAAAAGAACTTCATGCTATAGAGTATTTGAAAAAAATATTTAGAAATATCTGTCTGTATGTGGGGTCTGTTACAATATGTGCATATTGACATTTCTTCCCACCAACAGTGTAGAATTATTCCCTTTTCTCCTCACTTGCGCCAGCATCTGTTGTTTTATGACTTTTTAAAGAAGGCCATCTTTACCAGAGTTAAGAGTTAGGTGGTATCTCTTTGTAGTTTTGATTTGCATTTCTCTGATGATTAATGAGGCTGAGAAATTTTTCATATGCCTGTTGGCTGCTTGTATGTCATCTTTGAGAAGTGTCTGTTTATGTCCTTCGCTCATCTTTCAATGGGCTTTTTTTCTTTCAGTTTGAGTTCCTTGTAGATCCAGGATGGTAGATCTTTATCCGATGTATAGTTTGCAAATATATATATATATATATATATTTTTTTTTTTTTTTTTGCTGTGCAAAAGCTTTTCAGTTTGATAAGGTCTCACATGTCTATCTTAGCTTTTATGGCAGTATTACTTTGTGCATAAGGATGTTTCATACATTTTCTTTAAGATTCTTATAGTTTGAGGTTTCACATTTAGGTCTTTAATCCATTTAGAGCTTATTATTGTATATGGTGATAGGGGCTCATCTTCACTCTTCTGCATGTGGACAACCAGCCAGTGCAACCTTCAAGGAAAACAGAGAAGCCCTTCCTAAAAGAACTAAAAATTGACCTTCCATATGACCCAGCAATCCCTCTCTTAGGAATATACCCAAGAGAATATAAATCATTCTATAAAAAGACACCTGCACATACATGTTCACTGCCACACTATCCATAACAGCGAAAATATGCAACCAGCCCTACTGCCCATTGAAAGTGGACTGGATAAAGAAAATGTGGTATATATACACAATGAGGTATTACATAACCATAAAGAAGAACCAAATCATGGAGTGTGCAGCAAACTGGATGGAGTTGGAGACCATCGTACTGGGTGACCTATCACAGCAACAAAGAACTGAATACCTCATGTCCTCACTCAAAAGTGGGCCCTGAACAATAGCCACATGAGCACAAGGGAGGAATTGAAAGTTGCTGGGCATTGCTAGGGGTAAGAGGGAGGGACGAGAGGGGGAAGCACTTGTCAACACAAAAGGTCCCTGGTTCACTACCAAGGGGGAGTGAGGGCCAGCTGGAAGCTCAAACTTTACCTGTATGCAGCCTACTAATATAGCTAACCCTCACTTCTATCCCATATCCTGATAACAAAATTTTTAAAATAAGAAATAAGAAAATCTTATCTCTTAACTCTCTGCAAATTTGAAAACAAAACTTTCTAACTCATTCAAAAGAAGAGTTCTAGATATTTAAGCCATTTGTTCAAAATCTAGAATTTTGTTTGTGGCAATAAGCTTTGACTTCTAAGAAAGATGAGAATTTATTAGATGAATTTCATCTACAAATCTTTGCATAATAAATTAATGCAATTTAAAAGTTATTTTCATGTTATATTAATTCAAGTCCATGAAATATTTCCTTTATTTAAATCTACTGCTTCAATGACTGCCATTAAAATCAATAATCAAGTAGGCTGAACTCAAAACAAGATTTTTAAGTTACTTCATTACATGGCATTTAAACCAATATTTTCAAAAAGAATAAAAGTATATTTAAATAGACTGCATCTTCTGAAATTTTATTAATAATAATCTTTGGTGAAAGCAGAAAAAGATATTTTTACTGCTAATAAAAATAAATACAATTATTTTAAGTCATTGTTCTTTATATCATTCTTTACTATATTTATTATTAAAATTTTAGTTCTTTAGCAAATAATTTATTAATAATCAAATTAAGTTATATTTAAGGTATTCTCAAAATTATTTACTCATGAAAGTATGTTATACAAAATTTGAAAATCACTGTTATAGAGAACGTTCCACAGCATAAGCTTATTACTCTCTGAATGTGCTTTATGGTGCACAATTATCTAATATAGTGAAACTAGCCCAGCATTGTGTGACCTAGATTCTAGTCCAATTTAAAATCTGTAAAAACCCAGGTAAGTCAATTCACCTCTCTGGGAAATTTTTGTCTACCTGTAAAATAAAAAGATTGGATTGAGGTTGATCTCTAATGACCAATCCAGCTCTAAAATCCTGGTTTCAAGATGTTCTTCCTATGAGACTTTGAATTTACAGCCACAATTCATTATAGAACAAGGATTTTAGTGACATCAAAAAACAAATTAAAAATCAAAAACTATTTGTGAGAAAATGAAATATAATTTATATTAAATGCCATATCTGAAGAATGAAAATCTGATTGATCATTTTACACTCATGTATAGCCTGCCAAATGTTAAGCAGTGCTTTTTTTTAAGATTAATAAAATGCTATCCCCAACATTCCAGAGCTCTCAATTACATTCTGCACAATGCTTTGTAAATAAGCCATGCCAGCAGAGACTTAAAACTTATATTATTGCTTAATTCTCATTTTGCAGCGGAATTACGCTTTTTTGAGTAGAGTTACATCCTCATGCAAAAGGAAGGAAATAAAGCAACATATTCAGATGACCCCAACTAAAATGCTTTAGAGAATATTTTTGTTTCTGGGTGAAATGCAAAATAAGTTTCATATATCATTTATCCAGGCTTTGTTCCAAAATTTTCAGTAATATATACATCACTTCCCAACTTATATTTTGGTTACAAAAAACTATACACGTTTTTCTTTTGGCTCTTTTGATATTTGCTGTCCTCCTACTGAGGATGCTCAAGGTAGCCAAGAACAAAAAAATTCACTCAATCATAAGTTAAAGTCTGCCTAATTTATTATGGTTCATATTCATAAGCATGCTCTCAAAGAAACATTCATCCTAAAATGTGTACATGTCTGAAATGGTTTTGAGGAAACAATCTTTTAGTTGCAGGATGAAGTCATTCCTACAATGGAGACTAAGCCTAAAGTCTGTTCTACCAAGCAAGAGCAGATGTGGATACAATCAAAAGATAAGGTTAATTTGATATACAATCTTATTTTTTAATAAGAAGTAAACAAGTAACTCTTGGATTCATTGGAAATATTTTATTCACTCATGAATTCAACAGACATAGTACTACCAAATGCTTACTGTGTTGTTGCAGACCTTGGGGATTTAATAGTGACAAAATTCCTATCCCAGAATTTCCATTCCAGAGAGAGAAATAAAGTTATAAAGCAAACAAATAAGTAAATAATATAATTCTGGATAGTGATAAATGCTATATGAAAACTATAGTATGTTTTCAGAAGTTGGATTGTCTATAATATACAGTGAGGAATTTTCAACAAGATGACAAAGGTATGACATAGATAAAATATTTAGAAATTTTAGTCAAAGAAGAGACAGGAGAAGTTTGGAATTTCAAATGTTTAAGAGTTTCAGAGGATATGAAATGTTATGACCTGACCACTTAATGAGTTGGGTATAACTTGTATGCTTTGGAATAGAATAACAAACTCTGGGGCTAAGGCATCAGACAGGCCAACAACACAAATGTTGAACTAAGAGGAGGAGTGAAGAGAGAGATTAAGGCAAGTGATGAAAATTATTGATAATATGAGAGAGTAATTGTGGTAGAGTACCATTTTTTAAAGTTGGAGATTATAACTGGACTTAATTTGCCTGGAATAGTGAATGGATTTTGCAGGTGGGTGGAAGAGGAGTAGTTTCCTAAAATCATTCAACAAATAGTTTTAAATGCATAATTGATCTAGAAATATATAAAATCTAAGAAACACAGCATGTAGAAAAATGGACAGTATTTAGTAGAAATGACTACATGGACCAAGTGCCATCAAAGAACAAAGGAAATTACTTCAAAGGGAGAATGGCTGTCAGAAGCATTCTGTAGAGTCAGAAGCATTCTCTGAGGAGGTGAATCATCTGGGAACAATAGAAAGGGCAGAATGAAAATTTAGCTATGGAACAAGCTAACTTGCTGGGATAGAGGAAATCACAGAGCATAATGTGGATTAAAGTTCTTAAGAGGAGAAGTAGAGAGACTTTTATGTTTTATTTGTCCATAAATGACAGAGATTAAGTGATTAAAGAGATACAAAATTAAAAAGCCAATTCAAACCAATAGACACTAACCAATACATACACATATATACAAATACATGTAGAGATATACAATATAGTGTAATATATAACATATATAATGTAATACATATCAAGTTTATGTTATATTTTTTTTTTCTTAGGATGTTTAAAAGGTTTCATTCACTCATTTATTCATTGTTATTAAACTATTTTTTGAGTACCTATTTACTAGTCAAAACATAACCCAGAATAGTAGGTTGAACATGAACACACAAAAATATTTGATAACCCCAGCTGTCGAGACAACTGTGCTAAAACAATGAAGTAGTCTTTTGCATTAAAATAATGAGATACTTTGAATTATTTCCTCTGATTTAGCTTCCTTTGTTGCTACCTGATTAATTTGGTGGCTTGAAAGAATTGACAGATATGCATATACTAATTGAAATACAATGTGTATTAAACTATTAGCTTAGAATCTTACCCTTGTAGTGATACAACTAGTTGGCACATGAACTGGTATCACATGTTAATCAGTCCATAAATGTTAATGCTGAGCGAGGTGAGGTGTAGTTGCTCTGTGGATTATTTGACTTGCAATAAAAAGGAATTTCAGAGCAAGTTCAAAGTATAGTTTAAGACAAGATTTATTAGAAAGAAAAAACACATTCAAGAACATGGATATCTTAAGAGAAAAGTTACGTGCTTGCTTTTAACAAGTAGCTTTATATAATTTTACAATGATGTTTAAGCGAACTATTCCACAAGCTAAGAGCAGAAGCATCTCTCAACCTTACTAGATCATAAGTACCTTCTAAACATTGAAAGTTGTTGTCTAAGTTTAGGTTTTTCTTAGAAAGTCACATCTGTGTTTTGGCTAATTCCCTATTGTTTCTGTGACTTACTGCACTGGTAGTTTCACATTCAAACCCACAAGGTAATCTGGTCTAATATACCTGGATGGTTAGATGGAGGTCATGTACTGATAAGACAGACACTGGAACATTTAACTACACTGTTTCTTGATTATCTGACTTAGACCTACCTAAGAAAACTTGCCTAACTACATTTAAACTATGTGATATGTTAACATGTCTGCCTCGCTTTTACATTTGTTTTTTCCATTTTTCCCCTCTGTCATATTTTGCAAACTCTTTCTAGTGTCTAAATGGTGTACAAATAAATATGATTTTCTCACAATCCAGATTACAGTCATCCTGAGGCTAAAATTCTTTAATATGATACATTCTGCTTTCTGAGTAATTTATTTTTAGCAAAAGATCCTATTATCAGCACATTTCTATTTGCTATTCACAGTTAATGTGTCTTGAGACTAATAACCCTTTTCTCATTTCTAGTTTCTAAAGTAAACCACATGACATGATAAACAGCTAAAATTGAAAAGCAAGTTGTATTGTTCTTAATTAAGAGGACTAGACAGATTCTTACCACCTACCCTATTCCCTAAAAATGCTAAGAAAATGATCAGGATAAAATCTGATATACACCTAATAAATATTTCAAAATATTTCTTTTTAACTGAAAAGAAAACAAAAATGCCAAAAAACAAACCAAACAACGGAAAACATAAAACTGGTAATTTTGGACATTTCAGTTAAGCAATTCACAGTTTCTGTAAAACTGACTGGTTAACTCAAAAAAGTTTATTTTTCCAATCACTGGGACCAGAATATCTTTCACAATTTAAAACTATTTCATGCTGAAATTGTCCATACAATAATAGACAATTATTGATATTACAGTTATTCTAAAAGGAAATTTTCAAAGCTTTAATATTTCTTATGGAGCCGGGAGGAAAAATGGAGGGACGGGGAGGAAGAGAAAAAGAAGGGGAGGAGGAGAAAGAGAAAAGAGAGAGACAGAGAGAGAAGAAGCTGTGATAAAACAATACAGCAATCATTCACATTAAAATAATAACTTGAATTATTTCAGACAGAGAGAGAGATTGAGTTTGACTATTTAACAAATGTATGGCCTACAGCCTATCCCAGGTAAATAGCTTAAAAGTAGTTAAATGTAACAAAAGATCATTTCTTTTTTCTTTCTCTTGTCACTCACTTAGCTTTCTCTCTTTCAGTCAAAATTTCATAAGACACTTCTTTCAAAAGCATCTAAATAATATATAAACCCTTGAAGTCAAAGTCATAACGCAGGCTACATAAACTTTTAGGTCTTAAAGGAAATTTTACATCTTGAAAGAAATCACTGCTAATTAAATCAACATTTTTTGCTGTAGTCAGGAACAAAGACAGTAAAATGGAAGAAAGAAATTTCCTGAGATTACTCCCTCCTCACAGAGCGGTTTCTACCAGTCTGTTAGCAAATATATCATTCTTTTGTTAACTGCAGATAAATTATTGGCCTTCCACTTTGCTTGTCTTTTCACCCTTTTATTCTGTCTTGAGGGCTTGGTTTGTTTTTCCTGACAGCATTTGAGATTTCTAAGCTACCACAGTGGTGCCAACCCATACTGTGCACAGTAAGTGAAGAAGAAACAATCTGGCTGTTGTTTTAACACTTTGCACATAGCAACTTGTTTCTCCTGTTTGATTTTTGCCCCGGACATCCGTCAGTGCAATAATCAATTCACCAAATATAAGACAGGTTTCCCCTTTATCTTTACCTCCTGCACTTTTGGCAATGTAAGATGGATATTTACAATGCAGAGTTTTGTTGTTTAATCCTGCATTGGGGTTCTTTTAAACAATGAGGAATTGATTACCTTCCTCAACACTTTGCACTAATTTCCAATTTTTAAAAACCCCAAAGAGCTAGGCTTTTTCCCTCTTTTTTTTTTTTTTTTTTCTTTCCTTTTTCTTAAAATGGGCCTGAGTGACAGGACTCTTGATCAAATTAACCTGTATTGCAAATTTTCAGAGGACAAGAATACCTTCTTTCATTGTTTGGGGGGCAAAAAAAGTATTTGTTACAAAAAGTATTGATGAAGTATATGCATTTACACACTGTATGAGGTCTAGCATGTGCTCAATAAAAAATTTTTCTGATAGAAACTGATTTTCTTTAGCAGCAACTGGTTCCTTTCTAAATACGTTAGGTTAGTAATTCTCAATATTTGGTGTGCACATTAATCATCTGATGGTCTCATTTAAAATGAATATTCTTGTCTAATTCCTGGAGATTTTGCTTCTGTAAGTGTGCAAGTAGAGCTCCTCAATCTGTAATTGGCCAAATGAGCTGGATAATAACTGGATTTGAGAAATGGCTTATAAATTTCCTCTGAGACACACAGCTCCCTATCAGAGTCAGTTCTTCTGGACCTCTGGACACCATCCTCAGCCTCCATCTCCAGAGTCCTCTCTCTGCCTTAGAGGATTCATTCTCTTAACAATTCAAATGTTAATAACAAAATGACACAAAGCAACTCTTACATAATCACTTTAGAAAAGGACACAGAAAAAGCAGTACTTAAACTCCTTAAAACAGTCAAATCATTTGTTTTTCTTATAGTCTACAATTTCTTTTAAGATAACTTGAATCAATTGGTCCTGAATTATTATAATATATTAAGCAGAGGTAATTAACCTGAGGTTAAAGGCTAAGTTCCAAGAACTTGCAAATATTGTTCACAAAATTGTACGTAGATACATAGAAATGTCTCTGATGAAAGAATCTCAATGAGGTTCACTGAAAAATTTCCCTTAAGATATAAGAATCTATCTATTGAAGTATAGTATGTAATTTTCCAGGTGTTTAATGTGTGACTAAAAGTTTCCTTTGCCAGCATAACTAGTAAAAGATAATAATAATAATTCTACTAAAAAAAAAGTCACACATAAAATGTTTGAACACTTAGAACTTTATATTAAAAGAAAATACATAAATAGGGTAACTATAATATACTATTTTAGGTTGTACCTCACCATTGGATTGTCCCTGACTTTTCCATTCAAATGTCATCATCCTTCCCTTAGATTCTCTAGTTGTCTTGGTTTGTGGGGCCCAGTTGGTGCTATACTTTATACCTAGCTATTGCCAATGTATCTGTCATTAGTGTAAAATCTCTCTCCTTTGTAATAACCACAAATTGCATGATGGAAGTTGGGAATAACGTAAAAACAGTCTTTGTGAGAAAATCTGCACAATGGACACAGAACAGGATTTTCTCTCTTTCATGCAAACATTAATATATGCTCTCTAGTAAGTATACTTATAGGTACTGTTTATAACCAGCAGTCTATCTTATCAATGCAACAGTCTACACTTTCATGAAAGAAATTAGCACAGAAATATGACCTATCAAATCTATAAAACAGGGAAATATTTCAAGAATGGTAATATTTAAAGAACAAGGCCAGGCATGGTAGCTCACGCCTATAATCCCAGCATTTTGGAAGGCCAAAATGGGAGGATTCCTTGAGCCCAGAAGTTCCAGATCAGCCTGGGCAACATAGCAAGATGTATTTTCTACCGAAAATTAGTTAAGCATGGTGACCTGTGCCTGTAGTCCCAGCTACTCAGGAGGCTGAGGCAGGAGGATTGTCTGAGCCCAGGAGGTCAAGGGTGCAACGAACCATGATCATGTCACTGCACTCTAACCTGGGCAACACAGTGAGACCCAGACTCATAAATAAATAAATACATAAGTAAGTAATTAAAGAGTAATAATTACCCTCTATAACTAAACTGGCTATGGTATCGGTGTATATATCATTAATTTGGCAACTTGAGAATGCAATAGGTAAGCTCAAACCAATGCACTCATAAAATCAACTTTTCTTAGCAACCGGAAAAGTAAAATATTTAAAAGGGCAAGACATGGTGGCTCACGCTTATATTTCCAGCACTTTGGGAAACTGAGACTGGAGAATTGCTTGAAGCTAGGAGTTCAAGAATAAATTGGCCGATGTAACACAATCCCATCTCTAGAAAATAAATAAATAAAAAGTCAGTCATGGTAGCACACATCTGTAGTCCCAGCTACTTGGGAGGCTAATGCAGAAGAATCCCTTGAGCCCAACAGTTTGTATTTACAGTCAGCTATGATCATACCACTGCACCCCAGCCTGGGTGACAGAGTGAGACCCTGTCTCTAAAAATATCTAAAGGAAGCAATATAGAAAACAATTTTTAACAGTTACGAACTGTCAGCCTGTTCATATGAAGAGTTGAAAGATATGAGAAAGAGTCTTAAAACTCCGAAGTCCAGCTTATATTAATATAATTGTGATTCGACTCTGTAACAAACATGTATGGTGAAGTTTCAAAAATCACTTCACAAAGAGAGAAAAGAAAACTGTGGCTAAAAGAAATTTAAAAGCTGAGAAATATTGTACAAAAAGACAAGGGATTTTATCAAGACACAAGACACAAGGAATTTTATCAAGACACTAGGCTAATTAAAACTAATTTAGATTTAAAATGCAAAATGGAGCTCAATCAGATGCTTCCTCTTAAGGTATGCAAAAATTTCAAAAGTAATTTTAATCTATACTTCATAATGGATATTTGTTTAACACTACAGAAGAAAACATAGCTCTGGTTCCTAAATACTCATTAAACTTAAAATTGAGGAAGACAATAAAAGCAGTGTATAGTACTAGTTTAAATGAAAGTTGAATAGCAACAACTCCTTGGAAACTTGGTTTAAGTAACTTGGTACAAGAGTACCTTGGCTTTCCCATATAAAATAAAAAATTGAGAGAAAAATGTCATACTATTGGGAAACAGAAACAACTGTCTGTGGCTCTAATAATTCAGACCCTTTCTGCATAAGGAAACCACCCAGTTTACTCTTTTTTTTTTTTTTTTTTTTTTGAGTTGGAGTGTCACTCCGTCGCCCAGACTGGAGTGCAGTGGCCACTCCCGGCCACCGCAGCCTCGACCTGCTGGGCTCTGGCGATCCTTCCACCTCAGCCTTCCAAGTAGCTGGAACTACAGGAGCGCGCTACCACGCCAGCTAATTTTTGATTTATTGTAGAGATGAGGTCTCGCCAAGTTGCCCAGGCGGGTCTCGAACCCGCGGGCTCAGGCAATCCACTCACCTCAGCCTCCCAAGGCACGGGATTACAGGCTGAATCACCGAGCCCGGCTTTTTAT
>CAUYQG010024379.1:0-50559 GCA_963574415.1 Tarsius wallacei | reverse complement strand
GACAGGTGGGTTTCAGCACAGGTAAATGAAAGATGGGATGTTGAGAAAAATAATCCAGACCATACTTACAACTCCTGGAGCCAAACACATGTCTGTGTAGAATGTTAAAGTGTTCCCTGAGCTTATCAGCTTTAGGTAGCCAAAAAAGTTGACTCATTTTTGGGGCCCAATCAAGAAACGTACAGAAGAAACATGATCGGATTATCATATAACAGCATTGCATTTTTGAGTCTGAATTTTATGTGGGATTTTGGTCCATAAACTTGAGAAAAATGTGCTAAGACTTGAGAAGGGCACTTTAAAGTTAAAGGAGCAGGGAAGGATGGGGATGAGGAAGGACACTAAAGAAATTTGGATTTTTTTAATGGGGCCAAACTGGTGGATGAGATGTCTGATGCTTTTATTTTATAAAACCGAACAGACCTAGCCCCAAACTGGAAGCAACCCAAATGTCCTTCAGCAGGTCAATGGTTAAAACAAACTGGTGGGGCACGGTGGCTCACGCCTGTCATCCCAGCACTTTGGGAGATGGAGGCGAGAGGATTGCCTGAGCCCATGGGTTCAAGACCAGCCTGGGCGACTTGGTGAGACCTCATCTCTACAATAAATCAAAAAATTAGCCAGGCGTGTTAGTGTGCACCTGTAGTTCCCATTACTTGGATGACTGAGGCGGAAGGATCACCTGAGCCCAGCAGGTTGAGGCTGCGGTGGCCCTGAGTATGCCACTGCACTCCAGCCTGGGCGACGGAGTAAGATTCTGACTCAAAAAAACAAAACAACAAAAAACACACTGTGCTGCAGCCATAGAGCAAGGACTCTCAAGGGAATTACATGGAGTTAAAAAGAAAAAAAGCAAATCTCAAAAGTATCACTGTGCGATTCTATTTATATAACATCCTATAAACAAAATTAGAGAGGTGGAGAACAGACTCGTGGTTGCCAGGAGTTAGGGACGTAGAGAGAAGGGAGGTGACTGTGACTGGGAAGGATAGCACCAGGGATCCTTGTGATGGGACTCTTTCATAGCTGGACTGTGGCAGAAGAGAGACATATCTACCCCTGCACTGAAACTACATAGAACTAAACACACACACACGCACACACGCATGCAAAACTAGTGAAATCTGAAAAAGGTCAGTGGATTGCATCCACATCAATTTCCCAATTGTGATACTGTACTATAGTTATGCAAAGTGCTACCATTTTAGGGAGACTGGGTGAAGGGTATATATCACCCTTCCTTCCTTGCTTCCTTCCTTCCTTCTTTTCTTCCTTCCTTCTATCTTTCTTTCTTCCCTTCTTTCTTCTTGTAGAACTCTGCATCATTTCTTACAACTGCACGTAAATCTGCAACTATCTAAAAAAAACTAATTAAAAAAATTAAGTGAGCCTAGAAGGTTGTGCTAGAGAAAAGTAGAAACGGATCAAGCAACACTGACATTGACTTTTACCCAATTCAAAAGGGGCAGCTCTGGACATTTCATAGAAGCAGATTTAAAACCGAAGAAAAGAATGCACCTTTTCACACAGGGAGTAATGAATTTGTGGAATTTATTTGCCTAACAGATGCAAGAGGACTAAGACGAAAATACATTATTTAAAGCAACATTGGGGTTGGATGCTGTAATCCCAACACTTTGGGAGGCTGAGGCAGGAGGATCGCTCGAGCTCAGGAGTTTGAGATTAGCCTACAAGCCCTAGACTCTACAAAAAAAAAAAAAAAAAAGAAAAAGCCAGGAGTGCCTGTAGTCCCACCTACTTGAGAGGCTAAGGTGGAAAGATCATCTGAGCACCAGAAGTCAAGCCTGTGATGAGCCGTGATTATGCCACTGCCCTCCAATCTGGGTGACAAGTGTAAGACCCTGATTCAAAATAAACAACAAAAAAGTAGACCAACATTGGATCTCTAAGACACATGAAGATGTTTCAGAAGCATTTCTAACCTTGGAATTTGATGTCACAAAGGAGAGCCATGTGTGCCCCACAACGTGGGAATGTATGGATTTTGAAATGAATTTGACAAACATTTGCGGCAGCGCCTATGAAGTGTCAGGCACTGTCCCAGGCACTCAGTGTTAGAAAAGTAAAGGACCCAACACTGCCCTCTGGAAGTTCTTCCAGAGCTGGTAAATGGCCCATTGTTCGGGAATTCAATGCTGGTGACGTTATTTGTGGAATAGAAATGAATGTCATCCTGACATATTATTTTTAATGATATCCCGATTAATAGTCATACTTGAGGCTATTTTAAAAATGGAAGCAGTCACCACGAAGTGTGATAGGAATTACCCCAAAATAGACCATTTTATCCTTCTGTGAATAATTTAGACACTGGCGCTCTGAATGCGGCAAGAGCGAGGGCCATGAAGGAGCTGATTGGGAGGTTTTAGAAAGAGGGGCCGGCATCTTATTATCTCTGTATCCCGGGACTGAGCAGTGTGGGCTTGGTATGCAGCAGGAGCTCAATAAGTAAATGCTGAATCGACAATCAAGATCTTCTTACTCTCATTTTATGTGAGTTTAGGCCAGAAGGAGCTTATAGGACTCTGTCACTGGTAAATAGACACTGACTTTGACTAGGGTCTGCAGGAGCTGGATTGAGATAGAAAATAAAATTTAAAAAAAACACGTAGAGATGTAAAAAGCCGTTGGCACAGGACCGACTTGTAGATAGATGTACTTGGGAACACCTTTGGCAATCGGGGGTTCTCTGTCCTGCAGTAGCTCATTGCTACACAGCGGCCACTTGAGTTTCTCTTCTGGATAAAGGAACGAGGTTCCACCTGAGGGATCCCTTCTTCTCAGGGGTAGCGTGGGGACGACCATTTAGCGTTCACACACAGAGCTACGTTTAGTTTAGGAAACATTATGAAAAGGATAGTGTGGCGATGGCAAAGGTCGATGAACGCTTCTTGGTGGTGAGCTTCCCAGAAAAAAATTCCAGAAGAGATGGGGTACAAGATGTGAAGACTTTTTAGCATCCTCTGCCTCCTTACCAACATCCACTGCAGTTCTGTCTCTAACCCGCAGGAGAAAATAGCCAATACCTCCCAATATGGTGGATGCTGTTCAGAGATAAGAAAGTTTGTCTCTGCTATGTATGGGCAGAAGTAGGCGTTTAGATCAGCACTCAAGGATTACAAAACACTATAGGCGAATTCTCTTGCTGAATTTCACACTTTCTTTCTGTCCCATTGGAGTCGGAGAAGGCTGGGTCCATTGTAGGGGGAGTGGCTGCCTGGGACTGCGCCTTGTAGACCTCTAGCTACAGGGATCGTCATTGACCAAAGGCTCCAGTTGCTTCACTCTGAAATCCACAGCAGCATTTGCATGGAGTCCATGCTTCCCATGACCAAGTGCCCAGGGATACTGGACTACTCTGGTGGTTGACTTTGGCTCCAGGATGTACTCCCTGACAACCTTGCTGGAACTTCCCTAGACTTCATGGCAGTCTGGGATGCTTCTGCCAACCTCATTTGCTCCCTCTCTCCTTCTCTCAGGATCAGACTTGCTTTGTGGTCTTGCAATCTAGCCTTTCGGGCTTGCTCCTTATTTTATTTCCCTTGTGTATTTCCCCTAGTAGAATCCTGGGATGCTAATTCTCTTCTTGGCATTTGCTTCTCAAAGAACCTGGACAAACACAAGTGGTCATGAGAAGATGGGGGGCAAGATGGGCACTGGATCACCCATCCCCCAACAAAGGAAGAGGATGACATCTGGGGTAGAAGCTGCCATGTGAACAGTCCCTGGTACAATGCTGGACAGCTCAGTTGCTAAAGAGTTCACAGGTGGTGACCTGGGAAAATGTCCTGGTGGAGGGGAATTCTGTGGCAGGTGTGATGGTGCAGAATTTGAAAAAAATGTGAGAACAAACAATGCCTACAAAGACAGTGGAGTTGGCTGGTTGTGAAGTCGTGCCAGGTCTTTTATGCAAAGGACAGGGCCCTGGTGGAGAAAAATCTGTCATGTAGCCTGAATTGCATCTCTCCATACAATTCATATATTGAAGCCCTAACCCCTATTGTGACTGTATTTGCAGATAGGGGTTTTAGGAGGTAACTAAGGTTAAATGAGGTCATAAGGGTAGGGCCCTAATCGGATAGGATTGTCACTTTGTAAGAAGATCTCTCTCTCTTTCTCTCTCTCTCTCTCTCTCTCTCTCTCTTTTTTCTCTCTTAGTCTTTTGAGGACACAGTGATAAGGTAGCCATCTGAAAGCCAGGAAGAGGGACCTCACCAGAAACTGAAATGGCTGACACCTTGATCTTAGACTCCCTAGCCTCCAGAACTGTGACAAATGTCTGCTGTTTAAGCCACCCAATCTATGGTATTTTGTTATAGCAGCTCAAGCTGACTTAGACAATCTGGAACTCTGAAGCATGGGATCAGAGTATCTGGATGGATGTTAATTCTTTCGTTTGTTTGTGTGTTTGAGTAGGAGTCTCACTCTGTCACCCAGGCTGGAGGGCAGTGGTATGCTTCTGGCCACCGCAGCCTCGACCTGCTGGGCTCAGGTGATCCTTCTGCCTCAGCCTTCCAAGTAGCTGGAACTACAAGCATGCGCCACCACACATGGCTAATTTTTTGACTTATGATAGAGATGAGGTCTCGCCAAGTTGCCCAGGCTGATCTCAAACCTGTGGGCTCATACAATCCTCTCACCTCGGCCTCCAAAAGTGCTGGGATGACAGGCGTGAACCACTGCACCCGGCTGGATGGGCGTTGATTCTACAAGCACCTCTGGACACTCTGGGCTTGTGGATGTTGTTGACCGCCGTCTTTGCTCAGTGGGAACCAGCCCTTCTGTTGTGCTGTCAACCCTTCTCTCCCTCAAGGCACCGGGCACTCCCCTAAAGAACTTCCCTCACTGCCTCTCCCGACTGCCAGGATGATAACTGGGTTAAATTCCTGCATAACCTGGCTAGAGATGAACTGGGTTGGAGGAGGAAGGAAAGAAAACCTATACCCAAAGAACTGCAAGAACTAGACAGCAGGGGCGGGGAAAAACTTCTGGGATTGGCTTTTAGAGATGTTTGATCAAGCAGGCTGGAGTGTGAGGCTGGATAAAAGCAGGAATGGATTGACTTGGGGGACATTTTCTTAGATCATGAGATTGAACACCCTATGGAAGACCTTGGGGTATGGAAAAAACCTGGCTGCTTGCTGGGGTGGCTCTTAGAAGCCTGGAGAAAAACAGTGGTCAGTGCCAAGTAGAGTGGAAAATGCCCAAGCTGCTCTGGAAGATGGCAGAAGAAGGCACACGGGGCGGAAGGAGCAGATATACTGGAGTGGATAAGCAACACAGAGCCAGAAGAAGATCCACTAGAGATTATGCTCCATGGGTGGGCCCAGAGGACACAGCAGTCACCAAGGACATCAGGAATCCATGAGGAAGTTCAGTGGTGGCCTCCACAGGTTAGAGGTGATGGTGGGAGAGGTGGTCACAGAGCTGAGCTGGGTGACCTCCATGGGATGCAGGGGTCCTGAGGAATGGAGGCCAAGGCAGCATGGAACCCCCAGAGGCCACAGTAACTGGAAGACCCAGCGAGATTGGAGAGACAGCCACAGGGGCTTGCCCCACAGAGAGGTGTGGAAATGGCGTAGATCATGGCATGTCTAGAAGAAAAATAGATAAGCAACTGGAAAGGGTGCTGCTTGACATCTGTAACAAAAAATAAGGCAAGGATGGAGGTACATTAGGTCAAGAACAGTTACTCCAATAAAAAGTCAAGACCCCTTGTTCAGTTCCCAGGTCTGAGCCAATTTTGTTTTGCTTTTGAGTCAGAGTCTCACTCTGTCAGCCAGGCTAGAGTGCAGTGGCACAATCATGGCCACCGCAGCCTCAATCTGCTGGGCTCAGGTGATCCTGCTGCCTCTGCCTTCCAAGTAGCTGGACCACAGGTGTGCATCACCACACCCGGCTAATTTTTTGATTGACTGTAGAGACGAGGTCTCGCCAAGTTGTCCAGCCTGGTCTTGAACCCCTGAGCTCAGGCAATCCTCTCGCCTCTGCCTCCCAAAGTGCTGAGATTATAAGCGTGAGCCATCACGCCCACTGAGCCAATTTTAAGACCAGAAACCCAATGATGGAAGAGATAGTCCTTAGAAAGAGGGAACTGTCATCATGACAAGTATCCATTGTGACAATTCCTCCCAATCCTTCCGCAAAGTAACCTAATTTGCTCGGGTGAGATTCTACACTGGGGATAGGCAAATAACCAGACATTTTTGAGGACCACTGGGCCTCAGCATCTGAGATGACATTGATACCTGACGACCTAAAGTGGCTTTATATCCTTTTTCAAGAAAGGAGGCCTAGGAAGGAAGCTGTAAATGGAGTCCTGGGTAAAGTCCAGCTCACTGGGTGGTCATTTCCTGAGGTTCGAAGTATACAACTGGAGTTGATCTACTTGCCCTCTGGAGTAAACTCCACATCGGGTCCTGGTCTGTGGAGTCTAAAGCAACCACAGTGGGGAAGGTCAAATGGGACTCCTGAAACTGACCTCCCTCACCCCGTAGCTAGCCAAAGAAAGCAGTAAAAAATAATGTCGGAGCCGGGCTCGGTGGCTCAGCCTGTAACCCCGTGCCTTTGGGAGGTTGAGGTGAGTGGATTGCCTGAGCCCGCGGGTTCGAGACCCGCCTGGGCAAGCGAGACCTCATCTCTACAATAAATCAAAAAATCAGCCGGGCGTGGTAGCGCGCGCCTGTAGTTCCAGCTACTCGGAAGGCTGAGGCGGAAGCATCACTGGAGCCCAGCAGGTCGAGGCTGCGGTGGCCGGGAGCGGCCGCTGCACTCCAGTCTGGGCGACAGAGTGAGACTCCAACTCAAAAAAAAAAAAAAAAAAAAGAAAACAGTAAGGATGCCCCACAGGCATACTTGCTCTGGTAGGCCCTGGTGGGGCAGATCATGCAGATGTGGTTTCTAGGGGCAAGCTGTCTCTACTAGGAACGAACAGCCAATTCACATCCCTGGTGGCTCTAAGAAGAGGCTCCAAAGTGCTGGCCCTCTGCTGACTGGTGTCTCTTGCTAACCCCCATTCCCTCCCCTTCACAGTTAACAGACCATAAAGGAATCTATAATTTTGGTTGGCATAGGGTTACTGGCCAATAGACACATGTATGTATATATTTCCAAGTTATAGCATTTTCACGTTAAAATGATTTTAAATACCACATAACACCTCCTTCTATTCCCCCACCTCCTACACGCATTTCCTTCCTGCCCCTCACCCCCTGCTCTCCCAATACCCTCATTCCATTTTACAGGTGGAAAAATCCAGTTGCACGACGCGGGAGGTGCTTTGTCAGAGGATTCACAAGTTAGTTTCAGACAGAGCTGGGCAATGGCTTGCATCTTCCCGCTCCAGACTCGCTGCTCGACATGCTCCACACGCCGCCTCCCACACTCAGACTCTCTTCTTTCTTAATATTTAGGAAGCGAGGCACTTCCAAGTCATCTGTATTTTCTCCAGGATGATTTTTACTTGTAACTAGTGGGCAGAAAGTAATGTTAGCCTAGGAGATAAATCATCACAGGCCCAAGATAACGGGAAAGTTGTTACCATGGGCTCAATGGGAAATAGGAAATGGGATTAAAAAGTGTGTGTGTGTGTGTGTGTGTGTGTGTGTGTGTAGAAATACATATAAAGAACAAATACATGTGAAAATATACAGAAGATGCTCCAGAAATGTATACACTTTTAGAAAGGAAAAACTGTTAAAATTGTAATAATCAATATATACTGATAACAAAAGATGAATACAAATCACGTTTGACTTCTGCAATTACAGGAGGTGCTCAAAGTGGTTACTATCAGTGTCCAGACACTTGTGATTATGGTGAGCATCGCTTAAAATGTGTATACATTTTTCTAACACCCTTGGTATGTAAGTATATACAAAATATATGTAAGAAATTATATATAACACAGATATGATATAGAATATCTAATATGTATATCACATTAACTTCTTGCTTATTTGAGATGGGTTTGTGAGTATGGAGTGAAAAGCTTGAAATTAAATCCTGATCTCACCACTAATAAGATTAACGACCTCTGTATAGTCAATTTCTCCCAACTTTAATTTCCTCATCTTTCAATGAAAGATAACAATACTCCTAGGGTGACAGTAAGGGTCACATAAGAACATGCACTGTATCAGAAAGAAATGTTTTGGGCTTTAATGACAAAAACACTCAGCCATCGTGATTTAAACACATACAGACATCATATTCTCACACAAACATGTCTGGAGGCGAGCAATTTCAAGTGTTGGTTTAGCAGTTCGGCACAATGTGGGCTGATGCCTTGCGATTCTCATCTCCTTTCCTTTACGGTTGCAGGATGGCCACTGCAACTGCTTCCTGACAATCTAGAATCCAGTCAGAAGTGGTAAGGGGAAGGAAACGTGTCTCTGTCAGGAAATCAAAAGCTTTCTCAGAAATGCCACAGCAGGCTCCACTTACAACGTACAGAGCTGTGTCATATGGACACCTCTGGCTGGAAGTTGGCGAATAAAAAAGGAGTTGGGATGTGGTCAGCCTACTATGTCGGCCGGCCTGAAGCCTTCACATTAGGGCACAACTATATTAGTGTTGAATGAATGCTGTTATGTGTCTTCTTTCTGAAGGCTCCCATGAGGGTGCTAGGAGCTCTGAAATAAGGGAAAGATGATGGGGTAGATAAGATAGCAAAAAGTGGGCTGACTTTGTGGTCCTTTCCTGGGAAATGGATATGTGTTACCAGACTTGCTTAGGCAGGTGACCTCACTGGTCTAGAAATCAGGGCTACCTGGCAAGTGTGGTGAGGTGGCCAATTGAGTACTAGAAAGGGGAGAGGCATCCCACCCCATCCTACCTCCCTCCACCCTGCCTGGGCTGATGGATAGTTCCATCTCGATGTCAGCTCCCAGTCTGGTCACACTTGACACGACCACAGACAAATTGGCATTTTTGGACACTAAGTCATCATCACCGTGGGATTTTACCATCCAATAGGTGGATGCAGCAGCCTCCTCCCTGCCAAGGCTTCACAACCCTCTGATTGTGGGAACCGGCTCTTAGCAGGCCTTTGCTCTTGTCACCCAGAAGTAAGGCAGTGCTGATGGCAAAGGGACAGTCAGGCAAGCTGGAGGGGAGCACTCTCACCCTAGAGGAGGCAGAGTGGAATGCAGAATCTCTGTCACGGGGATCCCATCCCCACTGCTCCCCTCCTCTGTTCCCTCTCTGGTCAGGCCGAAGGTGATTCCTTGGTCCTCTCTGGTGTCTCTCTTCTCAGTCCTTATTCCTCTAGTATGGCCTGACTCTGAGCTCCCTGACCACATCTCTCCTCTTTCAACCCGGTGGTGGCCCTGACAGTGGAAAGAAGCACTCACCTTGTTGGAATCAGGAGAGCTGAAGCTTTCTGTATGTGATGAGTGGAGCCTGCTGTGGGATTTCTGGGAAAGCTTTTGATTTCCTGACAGAGACACATTTCCTTCCCCTTACCACTTCTGACTGAATTTTAGATGTGAAGGAAGGAGCTGTAGCAACCATCATGCAACCATAAGGGAGAGGAGACGAGAACTGCAAAGGCATCAGCCCACATTGTGCTGAACTGCTAAATCAACACTAGCAATTGCTTACCTCTAGACATCTCCATGCACTTCCTCATGCCTCTTTGAGACTCACTTACCATATCCGTAAAATGGGTAAATAATATCATCACTGGAGAGTTGCTGCCAGAGCTAAGATGATCAATGTTTTCTGAAGGGGCTTCAAGGTCTAATTTGGGGAGGGTTTGAGTGAAGAAAGGAGGTGAACTTCTGGTTTCTCATCTGAGCTTCATCAAAAGCAGCTCTTCTTCTTTTCTTTCTTTCTTTTTTTGTTGTTTACATGTTTAGCTTCTGGAGAAAAATATGTGAAAAAAATGTTTTGTTTTTTCTGCAATCAATCCATCAATAAGGAAAGCACCAGTTTTTGTTAAGTGTATAATATATACAAGTACTTAATAGGCACTTAATAAACACTGCTCACTTCTCCCCAGTCTCCTTTTCAAAAAATGCCAATTGCCATTTCCAATGTCTTTTGCTCCATGCATTTTTAAAAGTTAAAAAAAAAAAGACACTAAATGCTTGCCACTTGCATCTAATTATGAGAATGGCTGGTCCAGTGATTCTGTGTGTTGAGATCACAACTCCGGTGCTTATCTCTTAATCCATCAGTTCCAGATGACCATCCAGGGGCTCGTTTTTCTTCACTGTGACTTCTTTCTGTAGCCAAAATTTCCTGGACCTGCCCAAACTCCCACCTTCACACAGGTCTCCTTTCACTTAGCTGACCTGATGAATGGCCAGCGAGGTCTGGTTTCAGCCATGGGCACGTTTCACTGGAAAACAATTAAAGTGACCGAAACCTGCTGAGATCTAATAAATATTCACTCATCCGCCTGAACAGATGCCAGTTACAGCAGAAGAAAAATAGAGTGTCTGGAGTCAGGGAATTTGCTCCGGTCTAGAGCTCCTAGCACAGGTGTCAACAGAAATGCAATGAAATGAAGATAATCTTGCTGGAGGAGGGGCATCGAGGAACACAGAAAGATGAGGTGCAGGGGTGTAAATTTGTAGCCATGTGGAAGTCGTACCCAGGGATGCCCATGTGGATTTGTCCCCTTTTAGCAGAGACAATGACTTGGATATGTAAACTCCTTAACAAGGGGTGTGGGTCTGTTTGCAGTCCCCAGGACAGGGCCCTAAGATTCAGGGGTACTCACTGAGCAAGGTTTGGAGTGTTTGGTCTGCAGATGTGGGACTGCATGACTCGCTTCTGTGATTAGAGACTTTGGTTCCCGTAGGAGGGATGACACTTCTAGATGAATTTCAGGAAGATCTATGTGGGGAAGTGGGTCAAACCTAGGAGTCTAGAATTTCAAAGGGGAAATCACCTCTGCCTTACAGAAACTTCATGGCAGAAGTGGCGTTAAAAATGGGTCCTGGGATAGGGTGATGGGGCAAGAGCATTGGAGGGAAAGCGGATTGTGGGAGCAAAGCCTGAGGGAAGGAGAAGGTGGGCTGTGCTCAGGGACAGCCTGGGGTCCTGTAAGGAGACAGGCCTTGGCCCACACTCCCATCGGTTTGTGAGGAAACCAAAGAGAAGGAAAGTTATGTGTCCAGATTCGCACAGCCAACGAAAGGCTTCTCATGAAGTTCCAGACAGAGTTTCTGCTGCCTCACCAACAAATAAAGCATCACTGGACAGTACAAGATGAGATTTGGCTAATCACTAGTAGCGCAAAAGAAATGTTTGAGCTCAGATGAGAAACAGTGCTGTAGGTGACAGGAGACGCCTTCTTGGAGAAGGCACAAAGAAAGTTTCTCAAAGAAGAGGGTAGAAAGGAAGAACTGGGGAAAGGGAACCTCTAAGTGCAGGCTCCATATACATATACCTAATTGATAGAAAGAGTAACTGCAGTTACTTTTTTAAATGATCACTTATGTAGTAGAGTAGGTATTTTATTTATGTCATCTCTAAAACTTAAAACGATCCTTCCAGGTAGGAAAATTTATTCCATTATGTGGATTAGAAAACAAAAGAGTCAGAGCCAGGAAATAAAGAGTGATCTGCCTCCTTTTCCTCATTGATTCCAGGGTTATTTTTGTCTGTCTGTTTATTGAAGAATTACAAAACCATTACTATCTCGTTTACAAGATGAGAAGAAGACATGTTCAGAGTGGTTAGCTAGTTTGCCCAAGGTCACACAGCAAGGATGTGGCAGGTTCTGTCTGAGGGCAGAGCTGATGCTTTCTTTCACCATCGTGGGTTTGGGAAGGTCTAACAGGAAGGAGCAAAGTGAGAGTACAAAGATGCAGAAGCTGGAACAAGTACCTCTGTCTGCGGGATGTTAAAGCCACCTGCCTCCTTCCTATCACACCTGTGTGAGTATGAAGGGCACAGCTCCTTGACCTTAGCTCCATCTCCTGTTCTCAGTCCAAAGGCTTCTCAGGCCTAACCCCAGCATCCTCTGACATTCTCTAGTTTCACTCTCTCTGTTGATTCTTGGGCATAGGTTTGTACTAACTTTCTGGCTCCCTAATCTCTGGGCAAGTCATTTCTTCTGCTTGAGCCTCAGCTTCCTCCTCTGTGACATGGGAGCATCAAATTCCACTTCAAGAATTGTGAGGGCAATACATTAACCAACATTCATGAAGAGTTTGGTACAATGTCTGGCACATATCCAGCACTCCATACACAGTTGTCGCAGCCGTAGTATCATCAGTAGATGGCGGGGTTATTGATACGACCATTCTCATCTCCCCCAAGTCACTCAATCCCTATTCCCTTGTACCCAGCCAGTGACTGAGCCAGCCAGCCAACCCGCTAGGCCAGCATCCCCGCTTTTCTTTTCCTGCTGATAGGTGCTTCCTAGAAGACTTTTCCCGCTCCGTGACAGGAAGGGCCGAGCTAAAAAGATGGGGTTGGGTGGGATGTACCTGGGTAGGGCAGCCAGGAGTGTTTTTGGCATTACTTCATGGCAATGATGGGGTGTCCTGAGTTAAGGGACAGTAGATAAAGCAGGTGTTGCCCCAAAGCCAACCCAGACTCCCCTGGGGAACCAATTTCTGAGAAGAAAATTAAGTCTCTCTCCTCATTCCTACCTTACCCTCCTTTGCCAACTCTGGGCTCCAGCTGGTCTGGGAGGCAGCTCACCTCTGCCTGGTCATTAACAGTTCATTTGCTTAAATACCCATCATCATTACTGCCAATGGCTCCACAGGGCACCATTGTATACCAGGAACTGCAGCACACATTCTCCTCTGACTGATGGCCCCACACTCTCGGCTCTGCCACCTGCTAATGACTCCTGGGCTGACAGCCCAGCTTGGGGGCAGCAGGATGTGGAACACTGAAGGAGGTCTGCACTTCTCCTGCGAGGTCCTCTGACCCTCACCAGCCTGGAAAGGACTTGGCCCTAAGGAAAACGGTGCCCCAAATCCTCCAAGGAAGAAGGTACAGGTGGTACCCTCAGTGCAGCTCTCTAAAATCTCGCTTCCTGAGAGCTCATCTCTTCTCATGTCACAGGTGTCTCGGTCTTCCTTTTGCTCTCAGGCTGCTTCTCTTGAGAACGTCGGTAGACATGCGATGCCAGAGGAAGGAGACTGCCCTGACCTGACCACCACATCATGCCAGCCTGTTTAGAAAGACTTCCCTTTCTCCCCTCTGCACTTCCAGGCAGGTGGGATCGTGCCCACTTTACAGATAAGGACTCTCAGACTCATGGAACTTAAATGAACATCCCAAGTTCTCCCAGCCAAGGTGTGGCAGAGTCAGTTTTCAAACTCAGTTTGGTGTGAACCCAAAGACCACATATCTTCCTCTGCTTCAGTTGCCTAACGTGAGAGAAACCTGAAAATTCTGCAAAAGTGAGAAGCCGACAGAAGCAGGCCAATCAAGCAGATGCCCTGTCTAACGGAAGCATTTTCTGTTAAAAATTTTACTTAATTTATGAGCATATTTTGTTTTTGTTTATCAGGCAGGAATTCCACGACTTTTTCCTTTCCCTGATGTGTGGGCCCCACCCTCTTCTGCTTTCTGCATTTTCTCGTAGGACGCTGTTTCAGTGAATTCCAGGAGAAGGGGCCTGCGGTTAGTTATGTATGTCTAACTTTTCTACATGCCAGGGACTTTTTAAAGCTTTGCATGTAATGAGGCGTTGAATTTTGACAATGAATCTATGCCGGGGATCTTATTATTATACCCATTTACAGATGAGGGAATTGAGGGCAGAGAGGCTAAAAAAACTTGTTCAAGGTCACCACAGCGACTCAATTAGAATCCTTTGGTCAGGCGCAGTGGCTTACACCTTCAATCCCAGCACTTTGGGAGGCCAAGGCAGGAGGATTGCTTGAATGTTTGAGACCAGCCAAGGCCATGTTGTGAGACCTTATCTCCACAAAAAGTAAAATTATTGGCTAAGTGTGCTGGTGCACACTTATAGTCCCAGCTACTCAGGAGGCTGAGGCAGGAGGATTTCCTGAGCCCAGGAGGTCAAGGCTAAGTGAGCTGTGGTCTTGCCACTGCACTCCAGCTTGGGTGACAGAGTGAGACCCTGACTCCGAAAAAAAAAAAAAACTCCTTTAAGGGAGAGATGACAGGATATTTTTTAAGGACATAATGTCTGTACCCCTGTCATGTTCTGACCTTCTCAAACCAGGTATAATTTAAGTCATAGTATCAGAAGTTGGAGATCAGATTGCTGTGGAATGAAGCAAGTTTGGAAGGGCCTTGAATGAAGACATGCTTTGTGGTGGAGCAGCAGCATGGGGGCTGACCTGGTGCTGGTGGGGAGAAGACATCTCACTGGACAGGCCAGAGTAATGTCTAGGCCAACTGCCAGCAATACGGGTAGCAGGGCAGGGACAAGGTTCCATCATGGGTCTGAAAGCTGCCCTAAGTTCAGACAGAGGGTTGAAGCTCCGGCTCGACAAAGCTGGATTCTGGGCCTGATTCTGAACCCAGAATCAGGAATGCATTCAGAGAAATGGTCCTGGGCCCTGGGAGTCAATTTCTAGTGCAGCATGAACCACTTCCTCCTTTGACTCCCTCCCATGTTGCCCATGTCCCTGTTGTTGCCTTACTTTTTTTCTCTCTCTCTTTCTCTCTTTTTTTTAGTCAGGAGTCTCACTCTGTCCCAGGCTGGAGTGTAGTGCATGTTCCTGGCTCACCACAGTCTCGAATTCCTGGGCTCAGGTGATCCTTCCACCTCAGCCTCCCGAGTAGCTGAGACTATAGGTATATGCTACCATGATCAGCTGATTTTTTTGTAGAGATGAGGTCTTGGTATGTTGCCTAGGCTCAAACTCCTGGGCTCAAGCAATCCTCTCACCTTGGCCTCCCAAAGTGCTGGGGTTACAGGCATGAGCCACCACACACAGCCTCAACCTATTTAATGCTTTGTCAAAGTTGCAAAGCTAATCATGCCATAAAATCCTGTAGCAACTCCATAAGGCTACAGGATAAGTCTTAAACTCCCTAAAATGATTTACAAGATCCTCCACAATCCAGTCCTGGATTACACCTTCAGCCTCACCCGTCACCTCCCCGTTTCACTTTGGAGTCATCGAAACAACACAACTTCCTGTCCACATCATAACAAGTTTTTTCTCATTCTCTCATATCAGGTACATATGATTCTCTTTGCCAAGAGATTATCTCTACCTGTTTGGCCACAGCCCCGCCACTTGTGTTCACACTGACACCCTATTGCCTAGAGACATTTTTATTTTTTAATCCAGACGTCTCTGCTGCTTAGAGCCATTCTTAGGCAGCCCCACCCCCATCCTAATGGTTAGGCCATGTTTAAAAGCCCTCGCTGTGTCTCCTCAAAGTGACCGCTGGACTGCAATTGCTTATGGGTCTGCCATGGACCTTCCGCTTTCAGCCCCATGAGTACAGGCACTCTGTCACTTTTGTCATCATATCACCAGTGTCTCACACACAATCTGGTGAATCCAGATTGCTATGTGAGTGGCCACCACGTTTTTGCTTGTGAGACTGTTCCTTTTGTTTTTCCAGAGTGACTCAAAGACTATATTTGAGTCATCATGAGGACTCAAGAGCCTCCCTCAGGGTGGGCTCAGAGCAGACAGACATACCCCTTGACTGAATTGAAAAGCATTACAGGAAATGAGGCACCAGAGCCAGCACCTGCTCCCCAGCTGGAGTGAGATGGTCAGTAAGTCAGGCCCAGGACATGAGAATGTGAACCAGTAGGTGCTGGGCCTTGAAGTTAGTGTCAGGCTGAAGCTGGGGTAGCCATGCTAAGTCACCTCATGTCCCCAGCAATAGCTACTTAAAGTACCACAAGCTGAGGACAGGACTGACCCTCGAGCCTTGTTTAAAGCTGACCTGGCATTGGTATCATGTGGCCTTTTTTGTGGAAAACTTGGGACAATGGGAGCTGGAAATGAGGCAGAGTGGACAATGGGTTCCAAAGATGGAGAGGTCCAGGAGCAAGAGAGGGCAACTAGAGGGAGGAGTGGCTGATAGGCCAAGACAGAGGGTGACCAAGAGTCTCTGGCTTTCCAAGGATGAAACTGGGCTGGAGGGACTCACGGCAGGAGAGGTCCCCCAGAGAGGCTCAGTCCTAAGAGAGTCCCAAGAGAGGTTCATGTCATAGTGCAGCCCCTAAAGGAGTAGGGACCCTGACTGAGGCAAGTCGAAGGAGTTGATACAGCTGAACAGAGGCCCAAGGTCAAGCTCAATCATTTGGCCTGGATAAACCTTGAAAGCCACTTTCCATCTCTGAATGTAAATTTCCTCTTCAACAGAATGAGGATGATGGGTCTAAGGTCTGCAGTTACGTAACCCATGTAGTCTACCTCTAAGACTCACCTATGTTTGTCCAATTTATCCAGTTTAATCCATTCAACCTCATCCACACTGATCTGTAGAGTGATTAACAGCACAGTCCCAGGAGTCAGATTATTGGGATCTGAACTCTGCTCTTGCTATTTGCTAGATGTGGGACCCTGGGAAATGTTCTTGACTTCTCTGTGACTAGTTTTCTCCATCTGTAAATTGAGATTAGCATTTGTGTTCAGTGGGAACTGGATTTGTTATCAGACTCTTAAGAGGGCTGGATGAGACAATGCAGCTAAAGCAGAGGCTGGCATATGATGTGTGCCTGGTAAATGCTGGCTCACAATATTAGTCAGATTCCTCCAGTTTTTGTGAACACACCCATTTGATTTCTACTCATTTTTATTTGCTCTTCCCCTTTCCCTCCTTCTTCCTTTCCATTTCTACCCAAACCTAGCCCATCCTTCAAGGGTTGTGTATTAGTCAGGGTTCTCCAGAGAAGTAGATAGGATCAGTCTGTTTATCTATCAATCAATCAATCTATCTATCATCTATCTATCCACCTACATATGTATCTTACCTATTTTTTACAAGGAATTGACTCACATGATTATGGGATTGGCAAGTCCCAAAATCTGCAGAGTGAGTCAGGCAGACTGAAAATTCAGGAGAGACAATGGTTTGATTCCAGTCTAAAGACCAGCAAACTTGAGACCTAGGAAGAGCTGAAGGTTCAGTTCAAGTCCAAAGGCAGGAAAAAAGTCAATTTCCCTGCTCTGAGGCAGTCAGGCAGGAGGAATTATCTTACTCTTTGGAGGGTCAGCTTTTTTGTTCTATTCAGGCTTCAACTGATCAAATGATGTCCACCCTCATTAGGGAAGGCAATCTACTTCACTCAGTCTAATGATTCAAATGTTAATTTCATCCAGAAACACCTTTACAGAGACATCCAGAATAATGTTTCACCAAATATCTGGGCATGGTCTTGCCCAGTCAAGGTGACACATAATTTACCATCACAGGTATCTTAAGGCCCCCTCTTCCATTGCCCTGGGAACTTGAACTTCTCTTCCTCTGGACTACTAGACCATTTTGCTGTTCTATTTGTTTTGGCAATTGGTCACCTTTCATTATAGAAGCAGAGCCATTTATTGAACACCTACTATGTGCCAGCCACTGGGTGGTAGTTACTACTATTCACATTTTTTTTTTGAGTTGGAGTGTCACTCTGTCGCCTAGACTGGAGTGCAGGCCACCGCAGCCTTGACCTGCTGGGCTCTGGCGATCCTTCTGCCTCAGCCTTCCAAGTAGCTGGAACCACAGGTGTGTGCTACTACGCCCGGCTAATTTTTTGATTTATTGTAGAGATGGGGTCTCGCCAAGTTGCCCAGGCGGGTCTCGAACCCACAGTCTCAGGCAATCCACTCACCTCGGCCTCCCAAAGCGCGGGATTACAGGCTGAGCCACCGAGCCCGGCCTCACATTTTTTAAATGAGGAAACTGAGGCTTAGAGGGTTTAAGAAATTTACCTAAAGCCGGGCTCAGTGGCTCAGCCTGTAATCCCGCGCCTTTGGGAGGCTGAGGTAAGTGGATTGCCTGAGCCCATGGGTTCGAGACACGCCTGAGCAACTTGGTGAGACCTCATCTCTACAATAAATCAAAAAAATTAGCCGGGCGTGGTAGCGTGCGCCTGTAATTCCAGCTACTTCGAAGACTGAGGAGGAAGGATCGCCGGAGCCCAGCAAGTCGAGGCTGCGGTGACCAGGAGCCGCCATTGCACTCCAGTCTGGGCGACGGAGTGAGATTCCAACTCAAAAAAAAAATAAAAGAAACTTACCTAAGGTACATTTTGTAATTGAGAGAACCAGGATTCTATTCTAGAGCTGTTTGACTCAAACTCATGATCTTTCTAGTACACTGAGATTTCCTTAACTATTATTTAAATAACCCACCAATGTGTGTTTCCCTTTCTCATTGGAGCATAAGCTGCTAAAAGGGAGAAATTTATATTTCTCTGGATCTTCCACTGAGCTTAGCATGGTGGCTAATGCTTAGTTAAATAGAGATGAATCTGATTGTGATTTTTTTAAACCAAAGTATGGCTATGGTGAAGAACCAAGCATCAATTGAGCTTAAGGTAGGGAATTCCAGGCAGGTCTCAGGGCTATGTTACTTTTTTTTTTTTTGCAGTTGCCACACACCAAGCCTTTGGTTTTCATCTTGAGTGGGCCCATTTCCAGGAGGATGAGGAGTCACCATCCTGGCAGTCTCCACCTTGCAGTGATCTGCTCACTTCTCCAGTTTCTATCTTCTCCAGCTTCTCAGCTCCCTGGTTGTTTTTGTCCAGGTCCATTCTCGTCCTCTATCTGTGTCTTCATCATTTCCCATTTCAGAATCACCCTAGCCTGGACAAGAAATACTCACCCTGTACTTTTCCTGTCCATCCCGCACACAAATGCTCAGCTGCAGGGACCTATATGCATCCCAGCTTCTGAGCTCAGGACACCATAGGCTTGAAAGAATTTTGTGTCTTCATATGCCGTGAAATAGCTCTTTCTTCATATTCTAAGAGCTTCCTTTTCTGCCAGGTCCTAGTTTGAGTGGAATTCTGTTACAACAACCAAGAGATCCCTATCTAAAATATCTCAAGGACTCAAAAGTCTAGTCTAAATTCTACTTCCGTTTTAAGGTAGCTTTGGAAAAATAATGTGAGAAAAAGAAGAAAGCTCGTTGATTTTCTTTATGAAAAGTATCACAGATGATTTAAAGATTTTTTTTCTCAAAATAAAACTGCCACATTGTGTCCAGGGACATTACAAATAGGCCAGTCAAGCTGGCACAGGGTAAGCAAGATGAACTATAGATGATCAAGGGAGAGAGGCAGCAAGGTGACTGTGGAAAGGGTGACTTGAGGAAGTGACAGATAATGTAGGACCTTGTAGTTAATTCGTTTGTGAGTTAATGAGTTTAGTGAGTTTGACTTTTTTTATTCTGAATTTTTTTTTTTTGAGTCGGGGTCTCATTCTATCACCCAGCCTGGAGTGCAGTGGCACAATCATGGCTCACTGCAGCCTCGACCTCCTGGCCTCCCAAGTAGCTAGGACTATAGGTGCGCACTACTGTGACTGGCCAATTTTTTTTTTTTTTTGCAGAGATGAGGTCTCACTATGTTTCCCAGCCTGGCCTCAAACTCCTGAGCTCAAGTAATCCTTCCACCTTGGCCTCCCAAAGTATTGGGATTATAGGCATGAGCCACTGCACCTTGCCTGAATAAAATAAAAATATATTTACTTATCATTTATTCTTAATGAGATGGAAAGTCATTAGGGAGATTTGAGAAAAGGCATGACATGACCTGAGAACACTGTTAACAAAATCCCTTTGGCAGCTCTATTGAGAATTAGCTGTTGGGGGCAAGGTGGGAATGAGGAGGAGGAACGAGTTAAGAGGCTACTGCAATAATCCGGGTGAGGGGCGGGGGCAGCCAGCGTGGATGGTGTAGATGTGGGGAAAGTGATTGGATGTGGCAATGATGATGACATCTGATGGACTGAACTGTGTCTGCTTTGTGAGGGTGGAAGAGTGAGCTGTGAGATCCCAAAAGCTTGTCCCAAACAGAACTCACTACAACTTTATAAATCCAAAAATTCATAACAGTGGATTCCACTGGAAGTTGAGTATGTGTGTGTGTTTGTGTGTGTGTGTGTGTGTGTGTGTGTGTGTGTGCGTGTTTTAAAAGGGTTGACCATTTTCTTTTTCTTTTCTTTTTTTTTGTTGAGTCAGAGTCTCACTCTACTGGCCAGACTGGAGTGCAGTGGCATGCTCACAGCCACTCCAGCCTTGACCTGCCGGGCTCAGGCAATCCTTCTGCCTCAGTCTTCCAAGTAGCTGGAACTATAGGCACGTGCCACCATACCCAGATAATTTTTTGATTTATTGTAGAGACGAGGTCTTGCCAAGTGGCCCAGGTGAGCCCCTGGGCTCAGGCATTCCTCTTGTCTCAGCCTCCCAAAGTGCTGGAATTACAGGTGTGAGCCACTGCACCCGGCCTGAACATTTTCATAAGGACCCCAGGCCCCCTCTTGGAAAGAAGGGATTGGGAGCTAAGCCTCTGCGTGTAATAGTTTGTGGAACAAATACAGTGGATACGTAAATGTGGGGGTGGACACCAGACCCAGATTGGCCTGGCTACTCTCTTGGCAGACCTGTGCCCAAGAGAAGTGACTGAGTGAGTGAATTCAAAGAGGGGAGCCCAGGTGAGGGGAATAGGCAGAGAAGATCTTAGGGGCTGGAGGGTCATCCTCTCTGGCCCTTTGAAGAACCACTATTACCTGGGCAGGGTCTGCTTAGCAACCATGGCAGGCCCTGTGGTATGCTCAGCTCCATGACTTCTGCCCTGTGGCATGCTCAGCTCCATGACTTCCTCTCAACAGGCAGTGAGGATGCAGTTCAGTCTGGAAGAAACAGCCAGTGGGAGCAGTGGGCCTCGTTTAGATGGCCCGCATATGTGCTCGAATAGTGGCCGCCAGAAGGACACTTCCCTTAATGCTGGAAGGCCAATGCAGATCATGAAACAAATCTCACTCTCCACCCCGCTGAGCTCAATGTAATGGCAGAGCTGTCAGAAGAGACACTTGGCAGAATGCATCCTTCTACTTGGCATGATATAATTTGCTCTACCTCTACAAACTTTTCCTGTCTCTTTCCTAAAAATAGTGCGTCAATTAGAAACTGACACAACTTCTGTAGGGAAGGTGTGAACAGCCGTGAAATGTTCCATAAGGAAGGAACAGGTGAGACCCCAGCAGATCATCAAATGCCAAATGATACACTATAATGTATGGTAATTGGTTATTATTAAAATAGTCTATTGCTTATCACACAGTAGCTAAATGGCCTTTCAGTTGCTCTATAATTACCTAGTGATGGGTGATCTGTTTTCTTCTTTGGGAGCTGGGTACCAAGGGTATCAGAGCAGCATCTGTCACAACACAGGAAAAGAGCACGGAGAGGGAGGGTTTCTGCCAAGGAGGGGCTGAGCTGGGTTCTTTCAGAAATCCCCCCCCCCAGGGCCAAATGTTCTTAAGGGTCCCCAGGAGGCCAAGGGACAGAGAATAAGGTTCTGTCTCTGCAGGCTTTCCCTGCCTTGTATGGCTTCTTACCTATCCTTGAAGCTGCCCTTTAGAAGTTTTCTAAAAGTTTCTGCCGCCAGTGGAAGCAAGACACATTTGTGTGGGGTGAGGCAGGGCTGGGGGATGCCAGTCCCTGGTTCTGCTTCATTGAAGCCAACGAGGAGGCCTGGACCTCGTGGGAGGTTGCTAACACTGAGGCTCCAAGGGTAAGAAATGAAATTCAGTGACCTCTGGAGATTTAGGTTGGATTCCCATGGGGGTGAGGAGATCAGTGGTGTCTGAGATGAAGATTCAGCCCAGGACAGTGGGAAGAAGGAGCAGAAGGCAGGGCCAATGGGGCTCAAGAATCGGAAGGTATGCAGCAATCACCATGGAGATGCTCAGAGCTTGGATGAGAGTTCTGGTCTTCTGAATTCATCTGGACAGGCCAAACCGAGGATGCAGCAGATTTGTGCTGAGGCTGGGAGAACAAGAAAGAGGAGGAATACAGGGCTCCAATTCCTTTTCTTCATCCACTCACTGTGCTCTAATGGGTCTCATCCCGGTCCTGGGGCAAGATGATTGGAAGGAACAGTTTTGTGGAAATGAGGATAAGATATTCCAAAATCCAGCAGGGGGCAGAATACAAAGGGAGATCTTGTGGTTTCTGGGCTTCTGCCTCTTCCTGAGTGGGTAACAAGAGGTATGGTTAGAATGGAGTCTGGCCCTGGCAAATTAGATACACATAAATCAGGAGAAAATCGCTCAGGAGAAACCTCTGTCACCTCTTAGTGATGGCTGTCTTTTATGTGCCAGGGTAGCTCTTTCTTTCAACCTAAATAATCCAAAGCCTCACACACTCTCAGTGTTTAATAAGTGTTTGTTGAATGAATGTATGACTGAAGGAAAGATGTATAAATGCTTAGCATTATAAGCAACCCATTTCTGTTTTCATTGTTCTAGACCTTAAAGATCTGGCTGTGTCACTTCCTCAGGGAAGTCTTGCTGGACCACTTCTGGAAGAGCAGGGGCATGTCCCCACAGCACTGTGTACATGGTGCATGACAACAGGGGATGGTATTGAGGAATCTCTCTACCACACCACATGGCATCCTTAGTAACTAGCACCTTCCTGGCATAGAATTGGAGTGTCCAAAACTGCATACACAAACACACACACACACACGTGCGCGCGCGCTTGCATGCATGCACATTTTTTTGTTTTGTTTTTTGCTGCAGAGCTTCTACCTCCCATTCCAACCAGATATCAATTTTTTTGGAGAAATTTATTTTTGAGTTATTTGCAATCTTGGTGGAATGGTAAATCCACATACCTCATCTCCCACCATAAAAGCCAAACAGCTGAGGGTTTCTCTGCCAGACCCAGGGACCAGTTGATGCTCTTTCTGAGAAGTCTGATTTCTGAGCAAATAATATAAAGATAAAAGAGGTGGTCAGATTCATAGCTCCCTGGCCTGACTACTCCTGCTATGAAGGTATAACTGAACTTCCTCATTCAGTGTTATTTGATTCCATACTGCTTCCGAGCCTTGATTCCAACTTTCCCATGGATTCATTAAGCTCCTGTTACCCTTCCAATAAATTCCCTTACACGTATACCCGCCAGAGTTGGTTTTATTGCTCACAACCAAAGACTCCTTGCTGATATGGTCACAAATTATTTTCTGAGCATGGACGCACGCTCACAGAGGACGTACCCTTTCTGTGAAATCAATGAATTCTGCCCAGTGGATCCTCACTTGTGACCACCACTCAGAAAGTTTCACTGAAAATACTTATTTTTCACAAATATCATTAAAGCTCAAAAGTTTGGAAGCAAATCCAGATTTCTCTCTTGGCATCTCCCAGATTGGGAGGAATGAAATATAGATTCTGGAACCTGCCAAAGGCATTTGGGTGGACATTTCAACTCCAAGATGCCTGGGCCTTGCCAACTTAGACAGCCTCTTCAGCGATGCTGAGGGAAGGGTGCCAGGCTGCTCAAATAGACCCACTTGTTGGCAATACCTTTCCCCAGTGTGGGTCTTGGTGACAGGGAAGGTGGTGAATGAGGAGGTGTTCACATCAATGTACACCCAGGAAAAGAAAAGGAGGCTGAGAACAGAGATTTTCCTCAAGCCAGAGCCACTCAGTTTTCCATCCAAGCACTGACAGACAATAAAGGAGTCTGAAAACATACCTCTTCCAAGAAAGCATTTGCCCTGGCCTCCACCATGGGTGTGGCATGGTGACTGTTATTAGCATTACTAGATTATCCAGGGAAAGTCTTTTTGTGGGTTTTTTTTTTTCTAGTTGGAGTCTCACTCTGTCGCCCAGACTGGAGTGCAGTGGCTGCTCCCGGCCATCGCAGCCTCGACCTGCTGGGCTCCGGCAATACTTCCACCTCAGCCTTCCAAGTAGCTACAGGCGCGTGCTACCACACCCGGCTCTTTTTTTTTTTAATTGTAGAGATGAAGTCTTGCCAAGTTGCCCAGGCGGGTCTCGAACCCGCGGGCTCAGGCAATCCACTCACCTCGGCCTCCCAAAGGCACGGGATTACAGGCTGAGCCACCAAGCCCGGCTGTGTTTGTTTTTAAAACATAAAATATGTTAGACAGAAGCTTTCCCATCCACTCCGTGAAAGAGACGAGAACCAAACCAGATGGGTGTGGAGGCAGCATTGCCAGACGGGTCAGTGCGGCCTTTGTACAGCATACTACAACCCGTGGGGCTGATGCCGGGATTTGGGTTTCAAGTGCTAGGTGACCACCAGGGTCCTGGGTGGAGACTGGATCTCAGTGCCCCTGAAGGGCATTACTGGATGCCGGTAGTTCAGGGAAAAGCAAGTTAGCCAGGAGCAGTGGGAAGAAATCCTCTCACAACCCTGTGGAGTAACAATAGTTATCCCACACTATGACATAAAATTTGTGTCATGAAATATAACAGTCTTCAAGACATGAGTTCTTGTACCCATTTTACAGATGCAGAAGCCAAGTTTCGGAGAGGTTCAGTGACTTGCCCAAAGTTATAAGTGATTAGTAAGGGAGCTTAAATTTGAGAATTCCTTTTCTGATTCAGTCTCTATTCTTTAAGATCTACCATGCTGATTCCCTGTGCTTTTGTGATTTGGGGAAAATCATTTTTGTTTCCAGACCTCCATGGTCTCCCCAGGACCATGGAGGGATTGATTTAGTCATCTTTGATATCCCTCCCTACGAAGGTTACATTTCTTTGAGACTGAAGATTCAAGACCATTGTACCCATAAAAGACAAACAACTACTTCTGGTTTGACTGAGGCTCCACAGGGAAAGCTAACCCCTCACTTACAGATGACAAGAGCAAGTCCCCACTCCCAGGAAATAGAAAGGCACATGCCACATACATAATTGTCTAAAAGGCCCAGCAGTCTCTAATTGGTGCTGCCACAGGGAATTTAGGGGAGAAAGAAGGCTACATGAGGGAGAGAAGTGAAATGTAGAATTTTAGCTAGTTCATAAAATTATGGGTAAACGTTCAAAAAGGAAATCAAATTTGACACGTTAGGCAGTGAAAATAATAGCTAAAAATTAATAATAATAATAGTTAAAATTGAACAAGCAATGAGTCTTCTAAGACATTTACATATGTTAATGACATTTAATTATCACAACAGTACTGAGAGATGTACTAATAGTTTCTGCTTTACAAACAGACTTTACTTGCTTATGGTCCACACAGATGTTACATGGCAAATTTGGTTTCCCAAGATCACGCTCAGTATTGAAATATTCAGTGCAAAGGTGAAGAAGAGGGAGGCAAGACCCCAGTCCATAAAGGAGAGACGTGGTATTGAGGAAGATACAGCAGAAAGGAAGACTTTGGAGGTGTCGGAGCTTAGGGAGCTTGGGTGGCAGAGCAACACAGGAGAGCATAGAGGACTGGGGGGAGGGTGATAATTCCTCCGCTTCTCCATATTCCTGCACTAACAACTCCAGCTCCTGCAGATGTAATTAGAGCAAGAGCTGCTGTTGTGTAGCTCTTTCCAAATGCCAAGCTGGCATCTACCTAATCCCTCTGAGGTTATCCACGCATTCACTCTTTCAACTCACAGCAGCCCTGGGAGGCAGGTACAGCTATAAACCCCAGTTTAGATGAGAAAACCAAGGCACAGAGAGGTTAAGTAGGTTGCCCAAGGTCATCAAAGCTGAATGGGCAGGTATCCAGCTCCAGAGTTTGTGGTTCACTAAGCACCATGCAGTCTGCCTGGGCGGACCAGGGAAGTGAGAAGGACACAAGCCTGGACCCAAGTCCAGGCTTCCTTACTTCCTAAAATGAGAGGCCTCTCCACATTCTCAGTTTCCTTTTCCACAGAGCAGGAACGACACTACCACCCTTCAAGGGTTACTAAAGGAAATACCAGTCCAGGTGGACTGGAGCTAAAAGTGAAACTCCCTCACAGACTTTAATTCCTTCCTCATTCTTCAAATGGTCTCCTCCCTCAGGAATCTTTGGATTTCAAATCTCCTTTCCTAGGAAGGAAATATCTTACTTCCTGGGACTGTTGATAGCAAGCAGTGTGAGGCCTTCCAGCCTAAATTTTTGCTTCCCCAAAGGGGCTTGACTGGCACTTTCTTTCTCCACTCAGCTCAAAGATGCTGAGATCATTGAGCAAACATCTGGATTTTTGCATGTTGCCATGTCTTTTAAAGAAACGTCCCTAAAATGTACTGGAGTCTCCAGTGCTTAAAATAGGCCCCTGCAACTTTCTCTATGTCTACAACTGAATAGCAGCTCAGGAGAAACATAGCTTCGATAATGTTGCATTTTTAAATTATAGCATGTATTAATTGTGCCTGACAGTCTCCATTTTCATTTAAGATAGTGGTCTCCTCATAAGTAAAGTGAGAACGATGCAAAAGAGAAAACAAAAAAAGTCAAATATTTTCCCCAAACCAACTGAAATGCAAGGCACAGAGAAGGGCACCAGCCAGAGTTTCCAAGGAAGGGAGAAACATTTCCCTCACCCACTTTTTGTCTGGGTCTCAGAGGAAGAGATCTTACTGTTGTCATTCTTATTTTGTATAGAACTGTGGCACAGAGAAAGGAAAGATGGTTCCAAGACCACACATATACTAATTTGTGCAGTGAGGCCCTTAAGCCAAACGATTTTAAGTTCTTCCAGATCAAGTATCTCCCATTTTACAGATGAGGACACTGAGGCTGAGAAAAAGTAGGGGCCCAGAATCCTGCCGACTGTATACACTTGAGGTTGTGCTTGAGGGAAATGAGGTGCCCCAGCCTTGAAGCCCTGACTGCTGGCCCTGGCATGGACACCCAGACAGCTCTTGATAAATGGCCATAGGCCATCATGAAAGCCACTTTTCATCACCATCTGTTGCTAGCACTTAAGACCTCCCATTTCTCCTGCTTGTCCACAGCATGTTCACAGACATCTGGCTGACTATCAAGTCCATGGTTAGACACATGGGGACCATATGTGCACAGCATTGCATCCAGCTGTGCTTTTGCCAGCTGCAGGAGGTACCAGATGCCAATTTCTTACCCATCAGACATCTGGAGAACAGAGCCCACGTGAGAAGAAGCTCCTAGACAGGGTGTTCATCTGAGTGACAGTCACAATGCCGTCAACACTCACCATAAGTCTAAGTAAGAGCTAGGGACAGAATCCTGGCCAACACATTCAAGACATAACTATTGAGTACTTACTCTAGAGTGAGAGGTACCATGTTAGGGGATAGAGAACTGGTGGAAACAAGACAGAAGAAAGGGCCCCATTGGAAAGGGAGGGGGAATCTGTGATTCCCAAAGCAGCCTGGATGATCCTTTAGGAAAGAAAATCAGCTCATGCAATTGCCCACTCAAAGTCAAAGCCACAATCTTTGCCATGGCTTTGCATGAATTTGCCTTCCTCTACCATTCTAACCTCAACTCCTAATAATCTTTTTCTTGCTCTATCCATCCCAGCCACACTGGCCACTTTGCATTCCTAGAACACACTAAGCATGTTTCTTCCTCAGGGCTTTTGCACCTGCCATTTCCTCTAGTGTCGGGCACATAGCAGGGACTCTTAGTTCTTAGTGCCCTTTCTTTTCCTATTGTTCCCTTCCCTTCCCACCCCCACCAAAAATCTAAATTTTCAGGACCTAGTCATTACAGATAATCGAAGAGGAAACCAGGTGGGTGGTAGCCGTAGCTCCCGCCTTGCTCTATCCTACCCTCAATGCTGTGTCTCATGCTCATGCTCGGCCCCAGCTTTTTCAGACCCAGTCTTCAAGTTAGAAAACAGACTGGTGGGCTGGCCTGGAATGCCCCATTAGCATCGATGAATGACTCTTCTTCCATGTCCCCAAAGGAGTGGGTCACTTTCCAGACACATCCCAGGCAGCAGGCCTGCTCTGTGACACTGTCAAGAAGTGAGGAGCCTCAGGAAAAGTCACAGACACAAACAAGATAAAGCCTGTGACCTTCTCAGATACTTGGTCCTGTGGACCAGAGAACTGTCAGTGGTCCAGCCCTTGTCCTGATAAGGGAGGACGAAACATTCCAGGAGATGCATTTGTCTTAGAGTACTCAGGCAGGACAGAGGCTGAGCATCCTCGAGAATCTGGGACGGAGGGAGGGGCTGGAGGGGAAGGAAGGGGGGATGCTGGGGGGAGGCTCTCTCCACGGCATGGAGCCAGCCCCACTGCCCTTGCTGTCTCTTCAGCCTAGACATGGGACAAGGAATTTAAGCCAACTCAGCAAATGTTTACCTGACATCCCTGCCTGCCTGCCTGCCTGCCTGCCTGGCACTGCCGGGGGGAGGGGAGCTGGAGGAGATAGGAGAGTTGGAATCCTAGATCGTGGAGACCCACAAAGGCTGCCGGGGATGTGGGTATCAGTCACCAGTGTGGAAAACAAGAGGGGAACAAAGGAAAGACTTTAGGGCTCTGAAGAAGGAGGCAGTCATTCTGTCTGAGGTCATGGGAGCCAGGAATATTTTATGGAGAAGAAGGCCCCTAAGTAGGCTGGACGTTCTGCTATGACTTTGGCAGGTGGAGAGGTCAAGGGAGAAAGCATGGAGGAAAGCAGCTGCAGATGTGTTTAAGTTCACATTAAAGTCCCTGAGGGGGACCTTGGAAGACGGAAGGGAGCCATGGAGATAAAACTGAAAAGACAGATCCAGGCTGGAACAGGATATGCCTTGACTCCCAGGAAAGAGTGCAGATCTATCCTGAGGGCAGTAGGAGCCAGGCTGGCTCCGCCGCAGGGTAGTAACAGGACCAGTCTTACTCCACATGGAGAAAGGGAGTATGGAAGGGCACAGACAGTGGAGGGGTTGTCATACTCCATGGAAGAGGTGGGGAGGCCTGGATTCCGGAAGCAGCCATGAGGTTCGGGGAAACAGTGCTGTTTTTTCTTTCTCCTCTTAGACAGTCACTAGCCACCATGAAGCCACGTGAGTGCGTACTGAACACTCTGGAAATGGGTCCTGAGCCAGAAAGAATGCCCAGGAATAAGTCTATATCCCATAACTTGTCAGGCAGAGGTTACCAGGAAACCCTGCAGCCCAGCTAGATAAAGGCCTGGTTTCCAGAATGCCCTGAAACTGCCTGGGTGAACCTTTCAGGACATGAATATAAACATGTCCTCATCTTCCTGAAAACCCTCACTTGTCACTTTCAGAATACGACCCTCCCATGTCACTTTCAGAATACAGTCCAAGCTCTTCCACTTGGCATGTAAAACCTCATCAAGCCTGTCCTTACTTACCTGTCTCATCACATCCCTGTGATGTAGAGCAGAGGTCCCAGAACTTGTCTGCACATTGAAGCCACCTGGAGATCTTTTAGAAATTCTTAAGCACAGACCATTACCCAGACCAATTAAATCACCATCTCTGGGATGGGACACAGTTGGTCAGGTGACCCCAGCCAAGCCTGGGAACCTAGGAATAGGGACTACCACACTAAGCTCCAGTCATACCAGGTGTATGAGTCAGCCGTTTCCATCACAGACCACTTCAAAATCTCAGTGGCTTGCTACAATTTATCACCATGTTCACAAAAAGACAAATTGATATAGCTTGGATGGTTGTCCCCTCCAAATCTCATGTTGAAATGTGGTCCTCGGCGTTGGAGGTGGGGCCTTGTGGCAGGTGATTGGTTCATAGGGATGGATCCCTCGTGAATGGGTTTGGTGCTGTCCACAGTAACGAGTGACACACGAGAGTTGGTTGTTTAAAAGAGCCTGGCACCTTCTTCTCACACCCTTTAGCTTCCACTCTTGCCATGTGATATGCCTGCTCCCTCCACACCTTCTGCCATGGCTATAAGCTCCCTGAGGCCTCCCAGAAGCCCGGCAGTGGCTGGCCCCATGCAGAACTGTGAGCCAAATAAACCCTTTTTCTTTATAAGTTACCCAGCCTCAGGTATTTCTTTAAAGCAACACAATCCAGACTGATACGCAGGTCGACTGTGATTTGGCAGACATATGCTGGTGATAGCTCTGCCTCAGGGCCAACTGGGTTGGATTGCTGGGTTGCACACTGCATGCAGAGGGTTCCATAGATCTCTCATCTTTCTGGGAGCAACGTCTTCCCTGCGGCAAGTGCTCAAGGTGATGGCAGAAGTTCAAGTGCCCTTTGAGGTCTTGGCTTTCAGCTGGCACCACTCACTTCGCTCACATCCCATTGGTCGAGACAGGTCCTGTAGTCAAGGCCAACAGCAATGGGGCGGGGAAATAGACTCCACCCATTCTCCTGCTCACATGACAGAAGGGAGTGAGGAGTTGGGACCTCACAGGTACTCTTGTGACCTTGGACAGATCACTCGTTTTTTTCTGAGTTGGAGTCTCACTCTATTGCCCAGGCTGGAGTGCAGTGGCACACTCAGGACCACCACAGTGTCGACCTGCTGGGCTCCGGTGATCCTTCCGCCTCAGCCTTCCAAGTAGCCGGAACTACAGGCACTTGCTACCAGGCCTGGCTAATTTTTTGATTGTAGAGACGAGGTCTCGCCAAGTTACCCTGGCTGGTCTCGAACCTGTGGGCTCAGGCAACTCGCCTTGGCCTCCCAAAGTGCTGGGATTACAGGTTGAGCCACCGAGCCCGGCCAGGTCACTTCTATGAACCTGCATTTTCTAGAATGAGATGGTTCCACAAATACCTCCTATATCCCCACCTCTCCCAGCTCCTCTCATCCACATCCACTTGCTTATGTCCACACTACAAATGTTAATAATGACTATTATTTTTTAAATACTTGGTAATTTTCCAAATGCTTCACATACTCATGTAGGCCGTCACTCATCTGCAAAAACACACACTTGCATCTCCAGGCCTACACATGCATATATTCAAACACGTGCTTTTGTGTGGACACATTCCCACATATATACAAAAGTACAGAGGCAGATGCATGCCTGTGTGCACTCACTCAGTCATGCACACATATCACAAAGATCCTCAGAGGCGTTTAGAGACAAATACACCTTCCCCCACACCGCTCACCCTCACGCACTCATTCGCTCACACACACAGTCTACACCTCTGTGCGCACAGCTGTTTAATCAGAATCAGGGCCTGCTGATGAGGCTGTTGTCTGGCGCCCAGGGAGCTGCATTAACTCTTTGCTGCCCCCATGAAGGCCAGCTGTACTGTGTGTCATCCATCTTCGGACCCCAAGGAACAAAGGGACCACAGAAGGGCCAGGTAGAACTGTTTAATGTGCAGGTCTGGGGCCTCCCTGGTGAGGTAGGGCCAAGGAGACAGCACAGAACTTTGGACCCTCTGACTTCACTCCACGCTTTTTCCCCCCAACCCCATCTCCACTCCTCATGTCTGGGGTGTCTCAAGTAGGATAACCCAGAAATTTATCATCCAAACCAAGACAGTCCTGAAAGCAACTTTACTAGCGATCACCCCAAAACAAATAAATTTCCTGAAATAGCCACAAACAGCAATGAATAGTTAGTTGCTCTCCTGGGGAGAGACCAGATCTGGAGTTGCCCTGAGCTCATGTTTCAACACAAGGGCAGTCCAAGAAACGTGAAGGTGAAATCTGCCCATTTTGTAGCCGAAGGCCCAGGGAAAAGCCTGAGGTCACGCAGAAGTTGCTAACAAAACAGGGTGTAGAACTAATTTTTTAAAACTTCCAGACGAGGGGTCATCTGATCTTAGGTGCCAGGGAAGCAGACTGTGGGACCAGCATACAGGAGTTCACTGAAGAGCACTTGAGGAAGGAAAGCAAGAGTGAACAAAGGAATGGTAGTCTCAGCTGATCTCATAGGAAGCTCTGGACCTGGGAGGGTCCTTCAAAGTTGTCCCACATGAGTAAAAGTAAGCTGAGGCTTTGAGACTCCAGGGAGTTGTGCCTTGGGTGAGGCAGAACCCTGCAAAATGGGCAGATTCCACCTTCAAATTCCCTTGGACTGCCCTTGTGCTGGACTGAAACATGAGCTCAAGGCAACCCCGCAAGATCTGGTCTTTCCTGAGGAGGGCAACTGACCATACTTCACTGTTTGTGACTATTTCAGGTAATTCTGTGGTCTTGAAGCAATCCCCAGGGCTGGACAGAGCAGCCACATGGACTGAAGGAGTAGGTGCCTTGGTCCTCAAGGGCAAGTAGGCAGCAGGCACAGCATCCACAACATCCTGCAACCCCCGCCTCGAGGCCTGGTTGTCCCCCGAGCAGCAGCTGACACCTAGCACTCATTTCACTGGCTCCGCAGAAGGTTTTGGAAATAAATTGCAGGGGAGGAAGCTGCCTGACCAAGTCGGCTCCTGAGACCCACCGCCGCGTTCCCTCAGAACCTGAACTCCCCACCAGCTCCGGCATTGTGATCTCTACAGCCTCGCTGCTGCATTTTTCACACTCATCAGAAGTCACTGTTGCTTCCATTATTTTCCCCCTTTGAACCTTCTATATTATATGGTGAAGAAGAAGAAGAAGAGTTTGGGAGGCCCTGGCCTCTGCAGTGGGCAAATTCGATTCTTTTGACAAAACGGGGCTTTGTGCCTGCTTTCTGGTCCAAGGGATTTCCCTGTTGAACTCAGCCAGGGCGCAGGAGCAGCTCGAGGACAGCCAAAAGGGAGTGCCTGAGCACTGGCTAAGCGGACATCCGCGGTAAGTCCCTCAGACAGTTAACGAGAAAATTCTAAGCGAGAAATCTCAGACTTCCCTTAAGAAGAAGGAGCACATTTCACCCGGGCTCTGGAGTCCAACAATCCTGACTTCCGGTCTCAGCGCTGCTGACTGGGGGTGGGGGCGCTTCATACACATTTCCAAGTGTTGAAAGAAAAACCCTCACCAAATTAAATTTAACAAAGTTTAGTTGCGCAAAAGACGATTTGAAAACCGGCCAGCCCTCGGCACCAGAAAAATGGAAGTGAAGTACAGAATCAGATTCATTGGTCACAGCTCAGCCATTGCCTTATTTGAACTGTGAGCTGGTGGCCTATGATTGGCTGAAGCTTGCCTGCTGTGATTGGCGGAGACTCAGCTACTTGTTGCAAAAAAAGATACTACTAAGTTAGGCTTTCAGTCTGTTTACATCCTAAGTTAGGAAGGAACTCGAGTTACAGAGGCATCCTCAGGCCAAGTTTAGTTTAACACGTCACCTATAACTTGGGGATAGCTCTATATACTAAAGGGTTGTGCCAGGCACTGTGGCTCACACAGGTAATCCCAGCACTTTGGGAGGTGGAGGCAGGAGGATTGTTTGAACCCAAGAGATCGAGACTAACCTAAGCAACATAGCAAGACTTCATCTCTAAAAAAATAAAAATAAATTAGCCAGGTGTGTGGTTGCACATGTTTGTAGTCCCAGCTGCTAGGGAGGCTGAGGCAGAAGAATCGCCTAAGCCCAGAAGGTCGAAGGCTGCAGTGAGCCGTGATGGTGCAACTGCACTCCATCCTGGGCGACAGAGTGAGACCCCGTCGGAAGGGAGGAAGGAAGGAAGGAGAGGATTCAGTGAGGTCACCTGGGACTAGGAAAGGGAACCACAACAGTCTCAACCTCTCATATTCCTATAGGCAAGCCCGCAAGGCAGGTAACCCACAATCCCATTATACAGATGAACATGCTTGCCCCAGGGCCTAGAACTAAGCTCAACTTGACCCTGTAGAATTGCAAGTTCTTGCTCTTTCCAATGTTATCTGCAGATTAGTCCTGACATGGGCAGTTGTTGACTCTAATAGGCTGGAATTTAAAAAAAAATTGGCCCTAAGCAGAGCTTGGTATTTTATTATGTCTCCATCATATTGGGTGCAGTTATCAAGAAGTGTAAATCCTCCTTCTTAAAAGCCCAAGAAGTTCAGTGCCAAAAAAGGGACTGTGGAGTTTTACATACACACCAGTAGCCTCAGAGTTTTTTCCTGAGGACCCTGCAGAATTTCTTTTACAAAAGAGAACTAAAGACATGGGGCGGGGGAGTTCTTCAGGGAACAGATCAAATGAATTGCCAAGTTTTGGGTGGAAGACCCTCTCCCTCTCCCAGTCATCAGTGGAATGCTGGCTGAGGGGATGGTAGGGTTACCCAGGGGTTATTGACTATGAATGCAACTCCCCAAACAAGTATAGCAAACTCATATGTGCCAGGCTTCAACAAGGGAGTTCACAGTCTACCAAGGAAGATGAACATGAAGACTGGAAATTACAACATGTAAGTCATATTGTAACATGGAGTGATAGAAGCACATACAAAGTCTGCAGATAACTTGGAGGTGGTGCTAGCTTTGTTTTGGAGACTCAAGAAAATTTGCTGAAAGAAATATCAACTAATCTGGGTTTTGAAGGATAAGTAGAAGTTTTTGTTATTGTTTTTGTTTTTTTAACAATTGCCACTACTTTTAATGGTTTCTTTTTCTTTCTAGAAAGTGAAGAGGAGAAATCAGAGAAAGGGAACTTAAATATACTGTATATATGCTCTCTGTCAGGCTACATTCTATACTTTGTACATGTTTGCACATTTAATTCTTACAATGACCCTATCAGATAGGGTTTTCACAGGGAGGAAACTTAGGCTCAAAAGAATAAGTTGGGTAATTTACCCGAGGTCAAACAGCCAGCAAGAGCTGGGGCCAGGAATCCACCCCAGGGCTTTTGGCTTTGACTCCCTGGCTCTCTCCCTACTGCTGGCTCCTGTGACCCATAGGAGGTGCTCATTAATGGGGTTTATTGGTGGCACACTATGCACTTTTTGAGATAGAGTGATGCTAAATCATTAGAAACTGACTGATTCAGCAATTGGTCTTATTCACAGTCAATCCCACAAAATTCGCAGAAACATCAGATCTCCAAAGCACTGTCCTATCTACTGATTCCTCAGTCCAGTTCAGCAACTCAGACAGGGAGGTAAGTGCCTTTCCTGAGAAATCAGGGTCAGAGCCAGGACTAGAATCTCAATTCCTTTCGCTCCCACTCCAGTGCTCTCTGCCTGATGCCATGTTGCCCATATCTTGTCCCTTTCACATCTCTGGTACAGTAAAAAAGGATCCTGAGGCTATGTAGGCTTCTGCATTCAATGCCACTTAAGTGAGTGAGTGACTTTGTAAAGGAAAACATATTCTTCCAGGATGCTCTGCTTCCTCCCTGACATCCAGTGATGGAGAATATACTTTGGAGACAAGAGGACTGAGTTCAAATACTTTTTTTTTTTTAGTTGGAGTCTCACTTGTGGCCCAGGCTGGAGTGCAGTGGCAAGCTCAAGGCCACCCCAGAGTCGATCTGCTGGGCTCCGGCGATCCTTCCACCTCAACCTTCCAAGTAGCCAGAACTACAGAAATGCACCACCACATCCAGCTAATTTTTGATTTATTGTAGAGAAGAGGTCTCACCAAGTTGCCTGGGCTGGTCTCGAACCCGCAGGCTCAGGGGATCCACTTGCCTCAGCCTCCCAAAGTGTTGGGATTACAGGTTGAGCCACTGAGCCCAGCCCTGAGTTCAAATTTTGAGTCTGCTGGCTGAGCAAGCCATTAACTCCTTCCAGTCTTCACTTCCTTATCTGTGGAATGGGAATAGTATTGCTCTCACAGAATTAGTACGAGTGTGTATTATGTGTGTGTGTGTGTGTGTGTAAACAGAATACACGAGGTATTGAATGGAAGCAGTTGGTACTTACTGACTGCCAATGAATAAACATCAGTCTCCTGTTGCCATCCAGCTACCATATTTTCCAGAATGTATATCAGGTCATTGGATTGTGGTAAAGATTGAATGAAATGATGGAAATCACATTTCTAGTTCAACTATTGGCACACAGTAGGTGTTTAATAAGTGTTATCTTCTCCACATGTTTCCCTCCTTCTGCAAAGCATATTTGCAGCCACTGCCATCCAGGTTGCCTCATGCCTAGGTTACTTACTCAACCTCCTAGTGGGGTTCCCTTTCCCAGAGCTCTGTCCTGTCCCCCGGGCGTGTGCAGTCACCCTAATCTTCGCTCAGACAAATGAACAACACCAAGACAAATGGCAAAGCTCCACTAACAACAAGTTATTCAGTTCCAGCATTATCTGATTTAATTCTCTATTTACACTTCAGACCAATCTATGAGGTCAGTATAAGAGCCCTCCCTCGTGAACTGATAATCTTAGGCTTAAAGAAATAAGCAGTTCCCTAAGGCTTCTCCACTCACCGGGGGTATAGCTGAAGTTGGAGATCTCACCAGGTCTGTCTGCAACCAAGAAGCTTCTGTCACCTCATTCTGCTTTCTGGTTCCTGGCACACGCGCCTGTTGTCTCCTCTGAAGATGAAGAGGATCTCTTCCCTCCTTGCCCCACCTCTCTGTACCCAGGTTTCAGGGCCAGTCCCAAATGAACCATGTGCTCTCAGTCCTCTATATGTTTGCCCAAGCGGTTTCTTCCTCCTCGACCCCTCCCTCATCGGCCTATGTCAACCTGGTTAAGAATTAAGCTCTAAGGTCCCACTCAGTCAACCCTCACCTCCTCCACAAGGCCTTCCTAGATGACTCCAGGCAGAATCAAATGCTGCCTCCTCCAGACCTCCATAGCCCTGCATCTAAAACATAATTATAAGTCTTTTCCTGGGATATACATCTCCCGCTCAGTGGAGTGGGAGCTCTCCTCTCTCACTTATCTTCATACCAATGTCTGTCACAGAATCGCTGTTCAGATAACACTTATGGAATGAACGTATGAATGAATGAAGAGAGAGAGTGAGGGAGGTAGAGATTATGATCTAGACCTGACCTTGGGATCTGGCCTTGGAGCTTGGCTCCAAGGCTCTATGAGAGTTATCTGCCTTGCCACCAGTCCCATACAGGACACGGGCCCTCTACTGCCAGCCTGTTTCAAACCAAAGAGTTCCATTTCTCTCCCCAGTGCCTGCCTCTCCCTCCCACCTGCTGCCTGGCTGGTGGCAGGGCCTGCTCCCTGCCCATCAACAGGCCTCTCAGAGCCCCTCATGTCAGTCCATACCCCAAGTCAGATGCCCTGACACATGTGCTGCCCTAAAAGCAGCTCCAGACTGGCATTCGATCCCTTCCTGCTAGCCAAGCCAGTGAGAATCAAGACATGCCTGGCTAAATCCAGATGGAGTAGGAGAAGGCCGTCAGGCCTGGAGATCACTTCCAGTGAAGGCCCAGCCTGCATTTGGACACACATGGTGGATGTTCAAGTCTGATCAGGCCACAGCAAATGAAAGACTTCATGTGGCTGTGTGTCTTTGAACAACTCTTCTACCTCTCTGTGCTGAAGGGTTTTCATCTGCCAATGGGGGGTGAGAAACATATAATCTCTACTTTAGAGGATTGCTGTGAGAAATGAATTAGATGATGCTTATCAACCTCAGAGCCTAGTACATGGTGAACTCTCAATCAACGTGAGCCTCTTCCCACATCACAGTGACTACTGTCATGATTTCTATTGTTGCTGCTATTGCCGTTAAGAAAGGAGGGCTGCGTCCCCAGGTACATCTCCTGTGCTGTCTCTTTTCCTCAAATTGTTTATTAAGATTCTGGAGACTAAGTCATGGAGGCAGCAGTAACACACCAGGTTTAAAATTAATCAAGTTCCCTTCAGTACAAATGAACTCTTCTCACCGATTTTCAGATCTTCTGCATCTTGCTACCGGGTGCATTTTTCCCACATAATGAGGTTTGGGTGGTGCTGGCTGGCCACTGCCAGCTCCCGCCTGGTCCCCGAGTGTGACCTCCACACAGTCACAGCTGTTTCCAGGCCCTGTGTTGTGTGCTCCCCACCCCCCATCGTCTGGCCGCCTTCTCATCTAAGGCATTGCGACCCCAGCAGATTAACATGATGTCCTTGTAATTCTGCAACCAAGACACATGTCACTTTCCTTCAACACATTTGGAAAGGGGCAAGTTCTACTTTGTAAGGGCCGTCACTTATTTTGAACTGGAAGAAAATAATTTATTTGGTCAAAAGTTGTTTTGCTTTTCCATTAAGGGCACATATTTCTCTTTTGTAACGGGAAAAGGGACCTTTTAGCTACCAGATAGACTAATCTGCAAAGTCGTTTGAGCCTAGTGTTTTTTGCCTCAGTTTCTTTTAATGCATGAATCCAACAACAAAGAAAACAGTTTTGAAAATTAATCATTACAAGGTAAAAAGCAGGGGAAGGTGTTTTAGCAGGGGTCTCCCATCCCAGGTATTTCCATAAGAACAATTAAATATGTCCCTTGTCTGAGTGAAAATTAATCAAAATTATTTTTATTATGAAAAGACATGTTTTAGAGGCTCCTTCCAAGACCCAGGCCCTGAATCTATATTTCAGAACCCTACTGGAGTTTGGGGATTCACCCAGCACCCAACTAAGATGATTTTCAATACTGTTTTCTAGCTCCCAGCCTTGGCTGTCCGACCTGGTGCCCCAACCTGGGGACACTTCTTAGAGGCTGAGGTTTTGTCAGTGGCAAACTGGAAATTTTTCCACTTGAATGAAATGTTGAAAACTCAGGGCCTAGGAGATTACACCTGTGGGGCCACCTTGGAGTGTATCTCCCTCCTTCCACCTCTCACCAACCGTTTTCAACAGATGCTAAATTATTGGATCTGGAAGGTGTGCCCTCTGGGCCACATCTTCAGGTCATGTAAAGGGTGAGCTTGAATACCAAAGAAAACTGAAAGTTTTAGACATTCGCAATATGACTCAAAGAGAAGGGAGAGGTTAAATAACTTGCTCAGAGTAACACAGCTAGGAACTAGCAAAACTGGACTTTGAATTCAGGTTTTCATGGCTTCAAATGATGCCTTTTCTCAGCGATGTGGCCTGGAAGGCAGGCTTTGTGCTGCTGAGATCCTCATAGATATCTGCTTTCCCCAAAGCAGTGAACTTTGCAGGCTGTTGCCAAATCCCTGCCATCTGCTCCCTTCTGGAGGGGCTTCTTCAAATGCCAAGCATCTCACCAGGTGGCCTTCATGTCCCCAAATATTCTTGACACTCAAGCACTTACTTGCAAAGAAAAGCTGGACCCCCCAACCCCCATACTGGACCGTCCTTACAGAAAGTTTCCTTAAAAGCCCGAGAAGCAGGGACAGAAAACAAAAAATCTCTAAGGTAGGGGTGGGCTCACATCCCAGGGAGGGAGCATCACGGCTCACACCTCCTGCATGGGCTGGGGTTTGCATTTGTGTTTAATAACAACTTTGATCTCTCTGCCAGCGGCAGCGGTCATTGAGAAATCCTGACATAAAGAAGGTATCTGGGAGATAAAGTTCTGCAAGCGATGATTACTAGCACTTAAGTTCTCTTTTTGTTGAAAGGAAGAATCCCAGATTGAACAGTGCATTGAATGATATGACAAGCAAGTACTTGATCTCTGTCCAGCTGGAGGGGGGATTGTACCCATCAGCAGCTTTTTAGCTAAGGACGTCTTTATATTTCCCTTCTTTGTCTGGGCCTCTCTAGTTCCTCCTTTTACTTCATGTCAGCACTATATAGTAGGTATGCCAAGTGGTTTTGAAATTTAAATTACAGTCTCTTTTTCAGATGTTATTGGAAAGAACATGTAATTTATAACCACGTGTTAGGAGTACAGGATGTTCATGGTCCACTGCCAATTTTTCTTTTGTAAAGTTAATAAAACTTTCATAAAACACTTATACACTTGTATATTTCATGGTAAAGATTTTTTTTATCTCATAGGCTAATGTAAAGATTTATTAAAACCATTTTTTTGTTAAGAGGAGTGTCAATAGTTTGCAGCTGAGTGTAATTTTGAATCCGTGGAAGATGACGGTCTGATGGAAAATGACAGTAACAGCTTTGTTGATTTAGCACTAAAAATAAAGGAGCCTTTCAAACGGGAGAATGCTCTAATATCCCGAGTGGGCTAGGACGCACTCAGGCCAATGGAGGCGAGCTGGAGGAGCCGGCCACCAGCACTCCAGGCCCTGGCAAGAGCAGAGCAGGACTGGAATGAGCCCAGGTGGGCGGGTGAGCAGATCCCCATGGGTAAGCGGGAAGGAAGGCTCTAGCTAGGGAGGCAGGCAGGGAAGGGCCAAGAGGAGTGCCTAGGACTGGATTTACTTCTTGTGGCAGAAAGCTCCGGAGTCTGTCTGTTCCCACAGGCACTCTTTGCCCTTCTAGCCTTCGCTAGGACCTGAGTTTTCCTGAACATGATGAGCTGGTTCGATCTGGCACATGTCCCTTGGCCTGCCCCACTTCTCTGCCAATCTACAACACCCCAAACTGGTCCCCATAGGATCATGTCAAGGAGTCTCACTTAAGTGGAGGATTGGATGGGCTTCAGAGTTAATGATTTGCAGGAGTCAATAGAACTTTCTGAGCTTTTGTTTTCTTCTCCAGGAAATGCAGATGATAACTCCAGCCCCAAGGTCCCTTTCTAGACCATTCTGAGACAATGCACAGAAATGGGCTTTGCAGACTCCGGGCAGTGAACGTGGGAACTCTTCATCTTCCTGACTGGGTCCAAGGTCATTTGGAGGGGATAGTGAACAGACAGCATCCAGCTTGCAGGAAGACTCTCATTTTCTCAAATGTTGACACAGGCTGAATTTACAAACAGATTAAGAAATTCAGAGCAAATGAAGAGGAAAGGATGATCATTAACTCTGTGCCATAGATCTTTGCATTAGTAAGTTCTATGATTCCTGTTTTATAGATGTTGAAAGTGGGACTGAGAAAGGTGAAATAATCTGCTTAAGATCACCAAACAAATGAGACAACCGGGTCTCAAACTGAGGTCATCCTAATGCCAAAACTTACAGGTTTCCCACTGCAGAATGTTAGAAGCAGCAAACACTCCTGAGCGGTTCCCACATGCTAAGTCCAATGCTAGGTTCTCCATCAGCACTCTCTTTGTCAATCCTCCCACCATGGCTGCAAAGTCACTGCTTATCCTCATTCAAGATGGGAAATGTTGAAAGGGCCACCCCTTGAAGTTATAATGCCCGCAAAGGAGGGATAGAGTGTGCTTCTGATGGAAGACTGCAGGGCCATGAGTGCCTTGGGTGGAAGGGAGCTGGAAGCTTCCAGCTCTGCCTGGCCACTCCTTCCCCAGTTGAGGGTAGGCCCATGGGGTTTGACTTAGGAGTGGGGCTGTTAATAGTCTCATTTCTCCACACAGGGCTCTTCCCCACCTCCCTCTCCTGCCCTCCACTCCAGCTCTGCTCTCTGTGCTCCTCTTCCTCTTGTGTTTCTTCTCTCTTCCACCATCCTCTTCTCTGTTCCCTTCTCAACCAAGCAGACACTCTCTGTAGCAGCATTTCTCCTGATGACCCTCTGGAACCACTGAGACAAAGGCCAGGCTCATTCCTGGCTTAAGGTCACTGCTCCCTTTGTGAGAATCTACTCCAACCACCACCGTCACCCCAAGTACTGGCCAGCTCCTATTCTTTGCTGAGCTTTCTGCCTCAATGTCCCTTCTTCAGTCCTTCCCTGACCCCTTTGACTAGATCAGGCCATCTTGGTGTATTCTTTCACATCATCTTGTGTTTCTCCATCACTTTTCACGATTATATTTAAGTAATTGTTTATAAAGCTATTTGTTTGCTATCTGCATTGCCTGCTGTACTATAAGCTCCGGGAGGGAAGGAGACACGTGGGTCTTCCATATCCAGCAAAGGACAGGATTAATCCTCTCAACAATCTCACACCATGGCCAGATGTCCCCCCCCTTCCTGATGAAAGCCCGGATGGCCTCCTAACTTTACACACAAGTGCAATGTATAACTGTGCCCTGTGTCACCTACGCAAGTGTCACGGAGTCAGTTAGGGAAGATTCTGGTGACAGCCTTCAGCTTTGGATTTCTGGGTGTGAAGATGCAAACTCTTGCATGGGGAAAGGTGAGGGCAGAGAGCCCATGCCTCACCTGCTTCCACTTCTCTGCAACTCTGGAGCATGGAGGCAAAGGGAGATCTAAGCCCCTGGGAGAAAACGTAGGAGAGATATTGGGGCCCCAGGACAAAAAGTCCTAGAGAAAGAATAGAAGACTCCTACACAAGCTCTGTTCCTTTTTTGGGGGCAAAGGCAGAGCAATTGGGACCAGTGACCCCAGCCAGGAGCTCAACCTGAGGGACTTGTGTGGAAGTTCGGCTGACAAGGGTCTCCTCATGATCAGGTCTGGGAAAACTGTGACTCACCTGAGCAAGATATTCCTGATAGGCAGTTTTGCTCATTGCTGTTGCTGCCACTTTCACAGCTATTGTTGTTTCTAGAAGAGACAAACGTGTTCCTGCAGAAGTTGTGGCCTCCAGAGGCAGAGGGTGCAGACTTGGGTACTGAGCACCAGGGACTGGGGCCCAAGCCAGGTGCTGTCTCTCCCGGGCAGCACTCATGGCTCAACCAGGCTCAAGTGGAGGGACCAGCCAGCTCCTCCCAGAGTTATCTGTCCCCAGAGAAGCTTGGCAGGGCTGGAGATTCACACATGATTTAGCTCTCTAGCTTGAGACAGTTTAGCAGAGTGGTCAAGAGTTCAGGTTCTGCTGTCAGATCCTTGCTTATTAACTTTTTCATCTTGGGGAAATTACTTAACACCTCTTTGTCTCAGTCTGAATGATTAGCAGGGCCAGTTCCATGAGAAAGTGACCCATGCATCCCACAGGGACCCGTGCTTATATGGGTCCTGAGCCTGGTTTAATGCTCTGCTCTTATTGTCTTGAAATTGTCAATGATTTTTTTTTAAACAAGGAGCCCTGTGTTTTCATTTTGCACTGAGCCTTGCAAATTATGTAGCTTTTCCTTATTATCAAATAAATACTTACGACAAGAGTATCAACTCAGGATGAGGAAGAGTGGGATAAGGCAGGTCTATACCTGGCACACATTAAGAATTCAGTATTAAGGGACATTATTAATGCCCCCTGGGTTACCTACGAAATACATGATCTCTCCAGCTTTCTTGCAGGCAGTTGGTGAGAAAGGACCGCTCTGGTCTTCCAAGACAGTAGAAAACAGGATCCCTTTATTCCTTGAATAAGAGTTAAGCTGAATAAAGGACCAAGACTTTGGTTTTTCAGCAAGCCCATGGGGTGTGAATATGATCTACAGATGGCAGACTGTGGAGTGGTGACCAGGGGTGATAACTGTCCCAGAGTCAAGTTCACACACTCTTCTCCTTGGTGCCTCAATCTCTGGGAGCAATACCACTCTGATATCTCTGCAGAGTTGAACATTGCTGATGCTGTTTGGTTAGACCAGTTGATCATCTGTGGTCTCTCAAGTCCCAGCCAGTGACTGGTTATACTTCCAAGCTAGGCACATGCAAGATAACGGAAACAGGCAACAGAAAAGTTAGTTTCATCCTTCATTCACCTGGTGGCTACACTATTAATAAATGGCCCCATCTCTTTCCAGGCTTCTTTGACCACCCTTGGCTCTTCCAATGCCGACAGCCATGGCCAGTGCTGACACTCTTCCCATCTCTCCTCAACACATTCCTTCTCCTCTGTCTTACTCCAGGTGCTAGAATGCCTTTGTCCATTTGGTTCTGAGAATATTGTCACCATCTCCTGTCCCTTTGATGTGTCCTCTGGGGAACTCAACCTCGTTGCAGGAAGGAGTTGTTTTCCATTCTATTTGACCAAAATCTATTTTTGAACAAATTTATTCTCAATAACTGGCAGCATACACAGCTCCTAAAGTTTCTCATGCTATCCCAGATATTCTCTAATGGAGGAGGGGCCAGGAAAAGCAGGGGTCTCTTTAATCATGGGGTTTCTCAGGAGCCAGGGAGGCATAGCAGGGATCCGCAGAGCGAGGCTTTGAATGGGGGTCTCTGAAATTCAGCCCAGTGCTCTTTCTTCCTGCTGCATGATGTTGTCTCTGTTGAAAGATTCTCCTTCCCCAAACATAGAGTACAACAATCTATTGAATGCATTGCCAATGATAAACTATGTACGGACAAATAACAACAGTGACAAAACTGCGTATAGAGACAAGGCAGTCTGTGTCGGGGAAGAAAGAGAAAAATAAATGAAATTAACAGTGGGAGACAAAAACAGAGGAAAACCCAGCAATTAGATTAATCATAGACTTCCAGGAAATTGGCCCAAATTTCTTTAAAATCTTGTTGATTGTTATTCAGATTGAAGGGTTCCCTGCAAGATTAGCCAGAGCCCACCAAGCTTGCATACCAATCTGCTGCATCCTGCGTGCGGGCTGCTGGGATCCAGGACTGTGTGCCCACCACAGTGGACCACCTGCGTGGGGGTGAGGTCCAGTAGAAAGAGGAGCCCAGTGCCAGGGGACATGGGGTGGCATTTCTAGTCTGGGCTCTCAGCTAAGTCACTTTGGGACTTTGAACAAATCGTGTAACATTCTGGACCTCAGCTTCCTCATCTGTTAAATAGACAATTCTATCTGCCTTTCTTAAGCCAGTGAGTTTTAAGAGGTTGAAGAGAGAACATAGATGTGGAAATTCTTTAACAAACTGAACACGCTATGCAAGCATAACATAGATTTTTGAATATTTTCAGGATCAGAAAGAAAGTAGGCTATTTATTGCCCAAGGTTCAAAGACCTCCCCACTCCAAGCACTGGAGTAGAGAAAGTGCAGCATGGGACCCTAGTCAGTTGTTACAAACAATGTTCCAAAGCCTTTACATTCAGCAAAACCTTCAGTACATCTTTACCCAGATATTCCTCCCTCTTTTATGATCTGCATTTAAAAGAAAATTGAATGACCTATCTCTGGATTTATTAATGCTTAAATCATTAGTATCTTGGCTCCAGAATGCTCCTGAGTTGCCAGAGAGATGTCAGAGCTTTCAAATGCCTGGAAGTCGCCCCTCACCCAGGGCGGAATAATCCAAGCATAAAATGGTTTGGGTTTGGTTTGAAGGATTGAATGCTTGAGTTCCTCTCAGAACTGAACTCTTCAAATATGACCATTTTTGGCTCAAGGTTAAAAAAAAAAGTTATTGGCTGCCTACTAGGTGCTAGGCTCTGTGCTAAGTGCTTTACATGCATTATTTAACTTAATCCTTACAACAACCCAATGTGGTAAGTTCTAATAACGTTCCTATTTTAAGGATATAAAAAGCAGAACACCCTTCAGGAATTATGGAAAAGATTTTGACCAATTTTTCTCCTGGCTTCTGTCTTTGAATCTTTGAATCATATGAAAATAATAAATAATCTGAGAGCTAAAGTAGACCACAACAACCATCTAATATTACATTTCCCAAAATATGTCTCTGCTAGATTTACTAGGTATTAGCATTTGAGTATCAAATAAGCTTGAGGGAAAAAAGTGAAGTAGACGCCTTTGCTGCAAGACTTCTCAGGGCCTTTAAAATGAATGTTTGTTGTGATTCTCTAAGGAGGGGCTGATGCATGGCATTTCCTAAACTTACTTTATGATAGAATATCTTTTTTCCAAAGGATCCTAAAATTCTTCAGAAACTCACTTTAAAAATGGTGATACAGATCATCATTATTATTTTATAAAGGAAGGCCAGTTAGGGAAAGTGTCTTGATCCAAGTCCCAGGATGTTAATAATCGAGACAGCAGCCCAAATGTCCTGAGTCGAGGCTTAGATTGGGTTCCATGTTTCACTATAACAAAGGAAGGTGTGGCAAGAGGGCTAGAATGGGCTTTCCACAGATTCAAGCTACAAGGACACACCTACAATCACAGACCAGAAATCACACATTTATGAAATCAAATGGTCAGGTCCTTTAAGCTGGAAGAAATGGTTTTATTTCAATAAACTCCTTTGTGCTTGAAGGGGCTGTATTAGTTGCAGTTCTCCAGAGAAACAGAATCAATAAGATGTGGGAGGAGAGAGAAATGGTGATTTAAGGAATTGACTCACGTGATTATGGGACCTGGAAAATCTGAAATCTTCGGGGTAAACCAGCAGGCTGAAGACCCAGGGGAAGGTTGATGTTGCAGTTTTGGGTTTAGGTGGTCTGGATGCAGAATTCATTCTTCCTCTGGGGATCTCTGTTGGTTTTCTCTTAAGTCTTTCAACTGATAGGATGAGGGCTACTTGCATCATGGAGAGTAATCTACTTTACTCAAAGTCTGTTGATTTATTTATTTTTCTTAATTGTAAAGAAGTGGAGTACAATTCAGGGTTAGGTATACAGATGTTCATTATGCAGGTATCCTTGTCGATGAGGTGTGCCCTTCTCTCCCCTGGCAGTTTCCCTCAACTGCCAATCCCACCCCCTTCCCCTGGCAGTTTCTCACTACTGCCAATCTCTTTCTTATAGTATTATGATAATTGTTCAAGGCCCATTTATGAGTGAGAACCTATGGTATTCTTATTCTCTGTTAATATGATAGATCACTGAGTATGATCAACTCTATATCCATCCAAGTTGCTGCAAAGTCCATATGTTTGTCTTTCTTTATGGCTGCATAACATTCCATTGTGTATATGTAGCACTTTTTTTATCCAGTCCAGCTTTGGTGGACAGCATGGTTGGTTCCATGTTTTTGCTATTGTGAATAGAACTGCAACAAACAGCGTGTGCAGGTGTCTTTTTGGTAGAATAACTCATCTAAAAAACAATATACCTTCACAGAAACATCCAGACTGGTGTTTGACCAAATATCTGAGTATTGCAGCCTAGCCAAATCCACACATAAAATTAGCTATCCCGGGGTCATGTTTCTTCCTTCCCTTACAATGTCGATGACATTTCTCTATATTTTTATCCTCAACGGTAGACTGTGAGAAGCACACCCAAAGATTATTCAGTGCTCTGGGGCTCAGGCTGCATCTGCTGTGGTGGTCTCAGTGGTACCATGCCTTGTGAGTTTCCTCATCAGTCAATGAGACTAGAGGCCAGGGCAAAGGAGGACAACTGAGTTGGACATACGTATGCAAGGATTACACAACGTTCCTCTCCTTCAATCAGAAAAAATTCCATTTCTGCCTGTTCTATTTGAGACTTCCATTTAAAATCTGTTGAAGATGCTCTTGGTCTATACAAGAACACTAGCCCCTCCAGCACCTTCCTACTCAAACCTGGTCCTAAGAACCAGCAGCGTTGTCACCACACAGGAGCTAGTTAAAAAATACAGGGTCTCAGACCCCGGTCTTGACCTAATGAATCAGAATCTGTATTTTAACAAGTTCCCCACATGATTTGTAAACATATTAAAGACAGAGTAGCAGTGCTCTCCATCTTGGAATTCAAGCTTTTGGAGGACAGACCCGCACCAGTACACATAGTAAGAAGTTGATAATTAATTTTTTTTCCAGGATGATGGCCCAGAAGGGGAAAAGGTGACAGTTAATTAGTAAAGCATTAATTAACTATTATTAACAAAGCAGAAAATAAGATTCTTTGATCACATACATGTTCTTTGTGTAGGAAAATGCCTCCTCTCTGGAAAGCCTAAGTCATTGCTGAAAATTCTTAAGCCTCCAGTCTGATCATTCCAGAAACCAAGATGTTCCAATGGAATCATCCAAGTTCTTTGTGTCTGTGGGAGAATTTCTGACAAGGAGTTTTGTCCAGCAAACAAAATCACTTGACCAGAATAATCAGGCTCCCCTAGGAGGTCCCCTTGGCATGGATGAAAACTGAACTATATCTTTATCTGCAGGTTCATTCAAGTGGCAATAAAAATTTCCTCCTATGCCATCCTAGGTCCGCCTGAGCTGCCTTTTCTGCAAGGATGTGAAAAATTCTGAGCAGATGATCAGTCAAGGAGTTAATTTGCTGCTGTGCTTAACTGTTAGCACTGAGGCTGTCATAGGGGAGAAAGAGAAGCAAGTAGAGAAATCTTTGATCCCCGACTCAGCCAACTTCTTCCGGAAAGTTGAATGGGAGATCAAACGTGAATAGCAGTGTGGGCTCTGGGCTCCGTCCAGGGCTATAGGAATCCAATATTACAATAATCATCCAACTTCAACAGAAGTCATCCCAGGAAGCTTGCCAAGAAAAAAAGCTTGACTAAGAAGAGGGCTGAAGCCATGACAAATGAGGGAGAGAGGGTTGCAAACGTCCTTGGGTTGTCTTCATTGGAATACTCCTTCTGCGGATCTCCTCCCTTACACAGTCAGCCTTTCTTACAAAAGAAACAAAGATGAAGCTGCATAATCATCTACATTTCTAAACTCGGCTAAAAGTTCAAGGTCTCAGTCTTGGTTTTTCTGTGCTAAAGATTCACACAATCTGGCTGGGTGTGGTGGCTCATGCTTGTAATCCCAGCACTTTAGGAGGCTGAGGCAGGAGGATGGCTTGAGTCCAGGAGTTTGAACCAGGCTAAGCAGTACAGAAAGACCATGTCCCAACAACAACAACAACAACAAAAATTAACTGAGCATGATGGTGCACCCCTGTAGTCCCAGCCACTCAGGAGGCTGAGGCAGAAGGATCACCTGAGCCTAAGGAGATCAAGGCTGTGGTGAGCAGTAGTCATGCCACTGTACTCCAGCCTGGGTGACAATGAGATCACAACTCAAAAAAAATAAAATAAAATATTCACACAATCTCAGTTTAGGAGATGGACTTACTGTTCAAATAGTACCGTGTACCATGGGTTGCCCCAATACCTCTGTTCAGATTTCATATGATCTTTACCACAAAGACCCTCACATCTGCATAGCACCTGACAAAGCATTTTCACCTTCCTTATCTCATTTTTCCTGAGGTGGGGACTGTGTGCTTGGGGCTCAAGACTGAATACCAGCTGCCTCTTCATCCCATTTCCACTCCAAGTATCCTGTTCATAAGTGATGCACAGAGCTGGGCTCGGTGGCTCAGCCTGTAATCCCGTGCCTTGGGAGGCTGAGGTGAGTGAATTGCATGAGCCTGCAGGTTCGAGACTCACCTGGGCAACTTGGCTAGACCTCATCCCTACAATAAATCAAAAAATTAGCCGGGCGTGGTAGCGCGCGCCTATAGTTCCAGCTACTTGGAAGGCTGAGGCGGAAGGATCTCCGGAGATGACAGAGTGAGACTCCAACTCAAAAAAAAAAAAAAGTGATGCACAGAACAACTTGACCGAAGTCCAGCAAATCCTATAAGTGCAGTCACTTACAGCTACTACAGATGCAAAAATCTCATTACAGTCACTGGAATATTGCCAGTGACATTGATATTTGGCAGAAGGTGCCATAGATAGAGTAGCACCTCTCACAGTTTTCCTAGTGTCCAGACTATTAGCATTTTACCTTGGTACACCTAGATTCATTGCATGGAATAGATACTATGTAAAAGCTGTAACTTGGGATACAATCTCTACCCATAGGCTTGGTCTTGAACCATGTTTTTCAGCCCAACTAGCTCTCATATGTCCTGGCAACCTGCTGCAACACCAATTCTTCCTTTCTTTCCTACCCCCAACAATATTTTTCCTTCGCCCTGCCAAAATGAGCCTTAACGATCCTGACCACTTATCAATGTCAACCACAGCCTAGTTACCCTGTATTTCCGTATTCTTTGCTTCTTTTTCAACCTTGCTTAAAGGACACTGGGCATCAAAGCATAATCACATCAGTCTTGGAGGGAAACCCAAGATTCTGGGAAAAATTACATAAATCCACAGTGTGGTATGATTCATCGCAGAGCCACCCAGTAAAGGGTGGTACAACCTGAGAGAAAAAACTAGCAGAATTCAGTTCTGAAGCTATTAAGTATGGTAAGCTATCCAGTTTACCCATCAATAGGTGAGATGATAGAACTAATATTTATGGGTAATAAAACACAGTCCCTTCCCTAAAAAGACTTAGACTCCATCAAGGAAGACAGATCTTAAACATGCCATGACAGTCCTAGGGGATGCTGTTGTGATAGAGATTTCCCAAGTGCTACTGGAGCACATTGCAGGTAACTACTACACTGAACTAACGAAATCTACTGGTCTGGAGAAGTGCTTGGCATTAATTCTACAGAAGATGAGCACATAATGCCAATATTTATAACACATGATTGTCTCTGACAAAGATCAAGATTTTAGCCTTCTAGAATGAGACTTTTCAGCTCAGCTAGGTAGGAGTTTGGGAGTCTCCCAAACCCAGTGTGACTACGGGGTGACTCACAGAAAGCACTGATCATCACATCTGCAGCAAGTGGTCTGTGCAGCACAGGTATTGTGAGAGGACCTGTCTGGCTTTAAGGTAGAGTTCTCAGTTCAGACGGAGGATTAAAGTTCCAGATCTGCTGACTGCAGCTTCATGATCTCAGGCAATATAAACTTTTTGATCTTCATTTCCTCCTCTACTCAGTGGGTATTCTGATATACTTCTCACAAAGTTTCTTGTACAAATTAAGTGGAAAATGCCTGATGTACCATCTGACACAAAGTCAAAGCTTTACAAATGTTTTCTTTCCCTTCCCAAACTCGACAGAGTTTCTAGAAACTGGAAAAGAACTTGAGGTTACTCAATCTAAGTTTCCTCATTTTACAGATTTGGAAGCCGAAGCACAGCTTGGAATTAATCTGATTATCAATCATCAAATCACTCCAAAAATAATATTGAACAACCATTATTATCTGCTTAAATTAAATCACTCTCAGTGTACAGAGAAGACTTACTTGTCCAATACTTTTCTCATCCATGAAACGAGGATAATAATCCTGGTCCTAGCCGGGCTCAGTGGCTCAGCCTGTAATCCCGCGCCTTTGGGAGGCTGAGGTGAGTGGATTGCCTGAGCCCGCGGGTTCGAGACCCTCCTGGGCAAGCGAGACCTCATCTCTACAATAAATCAAAAAAATTAGCCGG
>CAUYQG010024378.1:0-15143 GCA_963574415.1 Tarsius wallacei | reverse complement strand
GATCTTTAAGATGAGAATAGAGTTAATTGGTTTGACTGAGCAGAGAGGAGATGTAGAAAATATGACTGGAAAGTGAGTTCTGGTACAAGGTTGATGAAGGACACTAACTACCAGGTTAATTGTTTATGTAAATTATAGAATTTCAAAATTATAGAGTAATCCAGAAATTATTTGTACTTTAAACAGAGTATATAGATATTACTTTCTGTGAATATAAACATTGAGATTTAAAAGGTTCAATGTGGGTGGTTTCTTTTGCCTCTGCCAGCTCTGGCATGTCTTCCTTTCTTTTTCCCACTTCTTTCTCTAATGAACTTTGTTTTAAAACTTTAAATCAAAAAGGTACAATGTGGTTCTGGAAGGTCCTATATGTGAATTTGGAAGTAAAGGGAATAGCCTATTCATTCCTTTATTTCCTCCAAACCTTAATTTAAAAAAATAATCACTTCAGATTCTTCTTAGAAGCAGGAATCATGACAGAAAACTATTTAGACAGAAGCATGTTGCTGTTTGATAGATGGCCTATAAAAATTTCTGTGATTTTTTAAAGAAATATATTTAAAAATCATTTAATTTAATAAAATCACAAAATAACCTGCACAACCAAAGCTAAGGTAAACAAGAAGAAGAAAACTAGAAGTGTCACACTTCCTGATTTCAAAATATATTTCAAAGCTACAATAATCAAAATAGTATGGTACTAGCAGAAAAAGAGATATATAGATCAATAAAACAGAATAAAGAGCTCAGAAATAAATTCATGAATTAACAGTAAACTGATCTTTGACAAGAGTACCAAGAACACACAATGGAGAAAGCATATTATTTTTACAAATGGTTCTGGGAAAACTGGATATCCACATGCACAAGAGCAAAATTTGAACCTTATTGTACACCATACACAAAAACCTATTCAGAATTAGTGAAACACTTAAACATAAACCAGAAACAGGATTCAGAAATGCCACTACTGTGTATATATCCAAGGAAAATGGAATGAGTATGTCAAAGAGATATCTACACCCCAATGTTTATTGTAGTATTATTCACAATAGCCAAGGCATAGAGTCAACTTAATTTTCCATGAACTTTGAAGCACCTTGGATGGACTTAGAGGCTATAAACTGAGTGATCTATCGCAAAAACAAGTAATCGATGTATCAGATGTTCTCGCTCATAAGTGGGCGTTGAACAACTATCGTAATACTATAAAAGAGGGATTGGCAGTAGTGAGAAATACCAGAGGGGGGTGGGGGCAGGATTGGTAGTAGTGAGAAACTGCCGGGGCGGTGGGGGGAGGAGGCACACCTTATCAACAAGGGTACCTACATAATGAACATATGTATACCTAACCCTGAATTGTACCTCACATATTTAAAATCAAAAGTTAAAAAAAATTTCCATCAACTGATGAATAGATTGTTTCTTAAGTGGTATATATGCAGAATCCCATACTATTCAACCTTAAGAAATGAAAAAAATTGGCTGGTGTGGTTCCTCATGTCTGTAATCCCAGCATTTTGGTAGACCCAGGTAGAAAGATTGCTTGAACCCAAGAGTTCAATAACAGCCTAGGCAAATAGCAAGACCTTGTTTCTAAAAAAAAAAAAAAAAAAAAAATCAAAACAATTAGCCAGTTGTGGTGGCATATACTTTTACTCCAAGCTTCAGGGGCTGAGGCAGGAGAATCACTTAGGCCAAGGAAATTGAGCCTGCAGTGAGCTATGATCTTTCCACTCTTGCCACTCCATTCCAGCCCGAGGAACAGAGCAAGAACCCAACACAATAAACAAAAAAACAAGAAATCCTGAACTTGGATGAACCTGAAAGACACTACGGTCAATTAAATAAACCAAGCAAAGAAAGACAAATACTTCAAATCTTGCTTATACGTGGAATGCTAAAAAGTTGAACTCATAGTAGTAGAAAGTAAAATGATGGTTACCTGGGACTGGGTAGTGGGACAGGATATGTAAGGTAGGGGAAGGTTGGGAGATGTGGTCAAAGAATACAAAGTTTTAGTTAGCCAGGAGGAGGGGGAAGACATGAAACCATTACACTACCAGAAGAAAACACAGGAGAAAAGCTTCTTGATTTGACAATCACTTTTTTGGAAATGACAAAAAGCACCAGCAATATTAGATAAGAGGAACTGCATCAAACTCAAAAGCTTCTGCACAAAAAAAGAAACAATCAACACAGTGAAAATATTTGCAAAACATAGATTTGATAAGGGGTTAATATTCAAAATACATAAGGAAATCATACATCTCAATAACAAAATAACAACTAACCCGATTAAAAATGAGTGAAGGATTTAATACACATTTCTCAAAAACAGACATACAAACGGCCAAGAGGTATAGAAAATGGTGCTAATCATCAAGGAAATGCAAATTAAAAAAACAGGAGATATCACCTAACATCTATTAAGATGGCTATTACCAAAAAGATAAAAATAACAATTGTTGGCAATAATATTTAACAAAGGGATGCTTTGTATGCTGTTGTTTGGAGTGTAAATTGGTACACCTAATATGGAAAACGGTTTGAAGTCTCCTCAAAATATTAAAAATAAAACTAACATATGAACAAGCAAGCTCACTTTTATGTATGATTGCAAATGAAATGAAGTCACTATTTCAATCAGATATCTGTACTTTCACAAATATATTTCCATTTAAACATATATATACTAATTACAACATTACACACAATAATCAAGATATGGAAACTCACTAAATGTTCATCAATGAATTAATGGAAAAAGAAAATGTGCAGTGCATACACTCAGTTTTTTTAAAAAGGAGGAAACTGCTGCCATTTTCTTTCTTTTTTATATAATTTTTTATTTTAAAAATGGGGGGTACAACTCATGGTTAGGTATACAAATGTTCATGATACAGGTACCCTTGTTGATGATGTGTACCCCTCCTCCCCAGGCAGTTTTCCACTAATGCCACTACCACCCCAGGCCCCCCCCTTGCCGTTTCCCATCCCACTACTGCCAATCCCTTTCTTATAGTATTATGATAGTTGTTCAAGGTCCGCTTATGAGTGAGAACATGTGATACTCGGTTCTTTGTTTCTGTGATAGATCACTCAGTATTATACCCTCTAACTCCATCCAAGTTGTTGTGAAGTTCATAATTTTGTCCTTCTTTATGCCATTTTCAATATGGATGTACATTGATGGCAACATATTAAGTGAAATACGTCAGATATAGAAAGATATATACTGCATCATCTTTTGGAATCCACAGTACAGAAACAGATTGTCAAACTCATAGGAGCAGAGAGTAGAATAGTGATTGCCCGGGGATTGGTAGTGGAAGAAATGGAGAGATATTGATCAAAGTGTACAAAATTTCAGTTACACAGAATAAATAAACCCTGGAGATCTGCTATAAAGCATGATGACTATAGGAAAATACTATATATACTGTTAACTTGAATTACACCAAGAGGATAGATCTTAAGCATTCTCATCACAGAGAGAGAGAAAAGAAAAGTATACTAAATATTGAGGTGATAGATATATTATGTGTCTTGATTATTTGTCTCAATAGGTATATTATTGTCTTGGTGATCATTTTGCCCAGTAAGCATGTATTAAAATATCAAATTATATACAATCTTTATTTGTCAATTATACCTCACTATAGCTGAAAAATAAACACAGAATTTTTAACTTCTGTCTGGGCAGAAATGAAGATCACAGAAATTTATATATTATTTCCAAATAAATCTCAAAACAAGACAAAAAATTGTTAATTTTATCCATTCTTAGGAAGCTAAATGCCAATTATTCATTTAAAATGTATTTTTTAGGGCAAACACATTCTTTTAAAGAACCAGCCCAGTAAGAAGTACCTCAAGGCCTTCCAGAATGATCTGTGGGTAGTTGATGAAGTTCGCAACAACAAATAAAAACTTTATTCTCTTAACTCCAACCCACAAATGCACACTTCATGTGGTTATTCAGAAGGTGGATCAGAAGCCTTTCCTCATTCCCTGAGAATGTGTTCACACCTCTCCTCTTTCCGATCAAGGCGCCCTTATACATAACTGCACATGGTGAGAACTGAGATGTGCTGTCTAGATAACTTTTTCATTTCTTTTTTTTTTTTTTTTTTTAATTTTCAGTAGGGGTCTCAATCTCCCAGGCTGAAGTGCAGTGGCAAAATCACAACTCACCACAGCCTCAATATCCTGGGCCCTGATGACCTTTCTGCCTCAACCTTGAAAGTAGCTTGGACTACAGGTGTGTGTCACTATGCCTGGTTAATTTTGTTTTCTATTTTTTGTAGAGTCGAGGCCTTGCCTAAGCAGGTCTTGTACTCCTGGGCTCAAGCGATTCTCCTGTCCTGGCCTCCTAAAAGTTTGGGACTGCAAGTGTTAGCCCCAAGGCCTAACACAGGACCACCTTTCAAGATTGAAGTACTCATTCCCCCAGGTACTAGAAGTGCTGATGGATGATAGTGCTAGAGTGTCAGCTTTCTTAATAAAAAAGGGCTTTTAGGGCAGATTTCTAATCAGCACCAGGGAGAAAGGCCTAGTGCCCTTGTCTCAACACAAAATAACCCAAAAGGGTCAAACAAGCAGCAGTGTTTCCCATAAAACTGACAGAGATCATGAATTGCATTGGAGCCTTTCTTTTCCCTCTGGAAAACCTGCTTTTTCCGAGGTATGCTATATTAATCTCAGAGCATATGTGTGATCTCCTCAGACAGACTAAAGGCTCTTGGAGGACAGAATCTTTACTTTATTCACTAGCATCTGTTCTTATATCTACTCAGTCTAGAGCCCTGAACATAGATGCCCAATGAGTTTTCATTAAGTTGAACCAAATTGTTCACCCATTGCCAAGAAATAAGAGAATATTTTACCTAGTATGCCATGATATCTGTTCTTGTCTAGAGGTGAGATAAATACACATGGTTTGGCTCATTCATTATTGGATTTCTAGGCTTCACAAATAGAACCCAGTAGTTAATTTACAAGGGAACAAGATAAGGAGAAAGTACAAAATAAAAAGATCTTTCTGAGAATCTCTGCCTTACCTTTTCCACATCACCCAGACCCTCGGTGTCCAGGAGGACTAGAGTGACATTTGGTTTGGAGGGATGGGGCACACAGCACATCCAGATGCCTTTGGTTTGAGACTTCACCGTGGAGCCCAGAGAGAAGCCTGCAAGGGAAAAACAAGAAGCAATGCACACACTGACAGCATATCACTATAGTCCGGGGCTACTAGATCAGATTTCTGGGATGGTAATTCCTCCACTAGCATACAAGATATTGCTCTCTCTGTTTTGTCAAGAATGACTTACTTTGCATGTCACCTATTCCAAAAAACAAGGGGCATTAAATATGAGAGTGATGCCAAGCAAGGGCTCAAGATGGAGACAAGAAGGAATCCATGAATCAGACATAATGGTGGTCACTGATAACCGTGACAAGGAATCTTGAAAGTTCAAAGGGGTTCAAAGTCAGAGAGCAGTAGATTGAGACATAGAGGGAAAATGACAAAAATAAAATTGAGATAGCATTTTGTGCATTGAAAAACAATTTAAAACAAAGCCAAACACAAAAACAAAATAGGAGTTGGTAGGCAGATGGGATGTGAAATTCAGGAAGCATTTTCAAGGTGAAATGTATTCAAACATCTTTAGATGTTGATGGGAATATCACATAAAGAAAGCAAAATATAATGTGAAAGAAAAAAGACACAATTACAGGCGCCTGAGTTTCAGTTTGTAAGAGAAGGTAGGATTCTGAGTACTAGCAGGAGAGATTTTCCTTAATGGAAGTAAAGGAAAGAATATGGAAATAGATTACAGTAAGTTAATGTTTTGATGGTTAGAATTAGAATGAGAAAGTTGGTTTATTGAGAGGAGTTGGGTTCTCCGATTCTGAGACATAGCTGAAATCAAGCAATTGGCTTGTGCCAGAGGAATTCACTCACCATGGTTTTGTCCTGCCAGACGGTTCATCAGATAGGATTTCCCTGTACGGTATAGTCCTACAATGGCCACCACCACCACTGGTTGAGCAATCTTTTCAAGAATCTCTATAGCTTGCTGGTTCACTGACAGGTGATTATTGTTATTTTCCACGAGACAAATGGGAGCCAACATTTTAGATCCAGATGCCATGGCAACCTGCCCACCTAGAAGAGCCCCCTGGTAGAAATAAGATTACAAAGTTATACAAACACTCATCAGTTTAGTATCAATAAAGAGTGCAACTACTTCTATCAGATGACATGTAGCTTAGCATTAGCAGACTGCAGAAGGCTTCCTCCATCATTCTCTATATCTGTAATGGTGTTAGTGATGAAACATGGAGTATTATCTTCTCCAAGGTTATGCTTGGATAGCAATAAAATAAGATCCAAGTGAATGCTACCATTATAGGAGCTTTCACCAATCCTTATGATACATACCTTAAATATATGATCTCACTGATACAAGAACCTGCAAGTCAGACATTATTGTCAGTTGGCAAATTAGATAAATGAGTATTCAAGGTTCAGTGAATATCATGGAGTCAGGATTAAAAACCTGGAGAATTAAGCAAAATAGCAGACTAGGGAATTTTAAGTCCTTGCTCCTTCCATGGAGACATCAAAAATCAACCAGAATATGGATAAAATAATCTTACCGAAGCTCTGGAGAACAGTCAAAGATCTACAGCAACCAAGAAAAGGATCAGTCAGGAAAAAAAAAACATATAAAAAATGGTAGAAAAGTCAATGTCATTTTGCTGGCCCTTTCCCTACCCAGGTTCTTCCTAACTTGAATTTCATGCATTAATGATTTCTTGTGTATGATACCAAAAGCACAGGAAACAAATAAAAATAAATAAATAAACCACACTTCATCCAAAAGAAAAACTTGTGAATCAAGGGTATAAAAAGGCAACACACAAAATAGAAGAAAACATTTGAGAATCGTGTATCTGCTAGAACATATAAAGAACGGCTATAACTTAACAACAACCAAAACACAACTGAAAAATGGGCAAAGGACTGGAATAGATATTTCTCTGAAAAAGATATGCAAATGGTCAATAAGTACATAAAACATGCTCAATATCATTAATCACTAGGGAAATGCAAATCAGAATCACAATGAAGTACCACCACATTCATTCAGTAGGATGTCTGTGAAAGAAAGAAAGAAAGAAAGAAAGAAAGAAAGAAAGAAAGAAAGAAAGAAAGAAAGAATTGGCCTGCATATGGAAAAATTAGAACCTTTCTGCATTGCCAGTAGGACTATAAAATTGAAAACAATATGATGGTTCCTCAAAAATCAAACATACAATTAACATTTGATCAATCAATTCTATATCTGGGTATACACACACACAAAAAAAATTGAGGGCAGAAATGCAAACAGGTGTGCACCAATGCTCGTGGCAGCATCATTCACAACAGCCAAAATATTGAAACAACGCTAATGTCCATCAACAGATAAGTGGACTAAAAAAATGTGGAACACATATACAATAAAATATTATCCAGACATAAAAATTAAGATAATTATGATACGTGTTACAACATGCATCAATAGGACAGACAGTAAAAAACAAATATTGTATGATTCAACTCTATGAGATACTAAGAATAGTCAAATACATGGAGACAGAAAATAGAAGAGTGGTTACCATGGACTAAAGGTGGAGGGAATGGGAAATTATTGTCTAAACATACTGAGATTCAGTTTGGAATCATGGACAAGTTGTGGCGATAGTTGCACAACCATGTGAATATACTAGTGTCACTGAATTATACTCTTAAAAACAGTTAAAATGACAAAAGCCTCCATAACCAAATAAACTATTTATCTGTTCCATGGGGGCTGCAAGCACTTACTGGCAGAATAAAATTCTTCAAAGACATTGATTATCCCATAAGTTCTTTGAGAAATTATCTGCAGTAGTTTTTTAATGACCATCATATACAAAAACATCTTCTCCAACACATCAGGGTGACCTTTGTGCTTGTCTTTTACTAACAGGTTAGGATAGTAAATAGAAGGGAATAGGAGGGAGTGGGGAATGAGCCTGTGGGATGAGGTCCATCTAAAAAATGCAGGCTCCCTTCCCAAATGGAAGGGCAGGAGAATGGCCGGATATCTAAGAATTCAGATACAGGTTGAAGTACTTAGCCTAAAACCATCAGGTTCTTTGAAACCTACTCTCATAAATGAAAGTAAAAATTAAAAAATAAGAATGCTTTATATATACTCTCTCTCTCTATATATATATATATAGATCTATATATATATATATATAGAGAGAGAGAGAGAGAGAGAGCCAATGTCACTCTTGATCAATATAAGTGAAAGGCATTTAGGACTTCACAGGAATTATCTTGACGTTAAAAGTTTAATTTTTAAAGTAAACTGTTGGACCGGGTACAGTGGCTCACAACTGTAATCCCAACAGTTTGGGAGGCTGAGGTGGGAGGATTGCTTGAGGCCAGGAGTTTGAGATCCCCAAGTATGGCAAACATATTTTCCCTAAACAAATAGCCCGAGACTGCACAGATCTCCTTAATAACACTCCAAAGTTTGGTTGATTGAAAGGCAAAAGCAGGTCTAACCTCCCTCGACCCCATCTCCTGAGTGTCATACTCTTAAACTACTTCTATAATGGTTTCGGTCCAGGGCTTTATAGGTAACATCTATTATAAAACCTAGGAATGGCGTTTGAGATGTTTTTCATACTAAACACTCTGATGGACCTGAGTGCCCACCTAGACCTGGAACACACACCAAAAAGATGATCCTACCAGTCTGGTGACACTCCCTCCCAGAAACTGGCTCTACACACAAAAACAGTTTTGACACTCCATGACATCATCTCCAACCAATCAGCAGTGCCCATTTCCTAGTTCCCTGCCCATCAGATTATTCCTTTAAAAACCCTCACCTAAAATTCTTGGAGAGGAGGACTTGAGAAATACCTCCTGTCCTCCTCCTTCAACTGTTTTTGCAAAATTAAGCTCTTTCTCTACTGTGACAGCTGTATCAACCTCAGTTTTTCTGGACAGTAGGCAGCTGGTCAGGCTATAACAACATCTACATTATTATTACCGGGGTTGGTAGTCCCCTCTTTAAAAGAAATATCTCTGTAGAGAGATCTAAGAAAATGTGGCTGTTACTGCAAACAACTTAATAAAAACCAAGTCTCTGGATTCTTAACTGGGAATGAACCACAGAGCTTTCAGCTTCAAATTAACAAAGTATAGCTGTTTGATCCTGTTCAGGAATGGTTTTCAAATGCTTATAAACATAAGAATCACGTAAGAGATTTTTACACCCTACTCACTACCCCCTCCCTGCCCCACCCACCTCATCCAACACACACACACACACTCTCTCTCTCTCTCTCTCTCTCTCTCTCTCTCTCTCTCTCTCTCTCTCTCTCTCTCTCTCTCTCTCTCAGGCTTATGTACTGTATGTTTAACAAGTGCTACGAGAGACTCTGCTGTTACTATGGGAAACAAACACCACACAGACGCACACAGAAAGGTTAGTGCTATAAGAAAGATCAGTGCTGTAAGGAATAAATTTATTTTTACACAGAGATTTACAGAGCATTTCTAAATGTGACTACTTTCTAGACAGAAAAAAAGCAACTCCTTAAGTTATAGCTGCCTGAAAGCTCCTTAACAGGAATCTTTTCACTGCATCCCAGCACCTGCAACAGGTCCTGATAGAGGCAGGCAGGCCAGCACCCACCAAGGCTCCCTACACTCCACTTGCTGCAGCCCTGAGTTCATGTTCGGGGAGCAGCGCATCCAGGAGGGCTTAGCATGCCTGGCTGTCACATGTCAGTGGTCACTGTCCCAAGTAGAGGAGCTGAGCTTCCCCAAAACTGAAGCCAGCCACAGACCCCTGCAGGCCAGACAGCAGACGCACTGCTTTTCCGGCCCATTCTTCAGTTGCCATTTTGAATCAGAAATTGTGTCTTGAGTTCAACACTAAGATATATGGAAAAGAGAGTGAACATACCTTCTCCACCACACCAGAGGCACAAGAAGGGCTCTCAGTTGCCATTTGCTCACCCCTTGCTCTCCTTCTCTCTTCCACTTTCTGTTTCTTTTTTATGAATCCAAAAAACAAAAATAAAAACAAAAACAAACCAAAATTCAAAAAACTGAGGAGGTCCATCATTTCCGCAAATGGGATAGTGCAATAACTGAAAACGAGCCAGGCGCGGTATTTCAAGCCTGTAATCCCAGCTCTTCGGGAGGCAGAGCAGAGAGGATTGCCTGAGCCCAGGGGTTCAAAACCAGCCTGGGTAACATGGTGAGATCTTGTCTCTACAATCAATCAAAAATTGAGTCAGGCAGGGCGGCATAGTCTTGTAGTTCTAGCCGCTCGGGATGGATCACCTGAGCCCAGCGGGTAGAGGCTAAAGTAGCCGTGTTTGTGCCACTGCATATCAGGCTGGATGGCAGAGGAGGCTCTGACTTAAATAAGTAAATAAGTAGAAACTGAAATTAGAAATGAAATTAATCCACGCTATGTTAAAGCATTAGCAGAGGCATGTCTGAATCTGACCTGAACTTGAGGATGGATGTTTGAGGCAGAAGTGAAAGGAGGCCAGAAATAGATACTGCACAGTCATGCTTTAGCGTACTTCTGCCAGTTTTATTTTTTCCTCCCTGTCTTGAAAGGTTCCACAGGCTCTCTTCTTAATACCTCTCTCAGTTGGCTTCAGTTTCCCTGGCACATAGAAAATAGTAAATCCACAGCACAAACATAAGCAAAGTTGTATAAACCAAGAATATTTCAAGCATTTTTCTTTAACTGGATATTCCTCTGTGCTTTTATTAAACAAGTGCATTTATCGTTTTAAACATTTTCTCTAATATAGATGTAGATATGGATACATATATAGATATAGCTGATATAGAGATACAAATACAGATATAAAGGTATAGATTTTCCCACACAGACATATTTCAAAGGTAATGCTGCTTTGGTTCCACACAACCACAATAAAATAAATATCATAATAAAGTAAGACACAATTTTTTTAGTTTTTTGTAAGTTATGTTTATATTATACTGTACCATGTGTACAATAGCATTATGTCTTAAGATAATTATATACATAATTTAAATATATTTTACTGTTAAAGGAGACTAGTTCTCACCTGAGCCTTTAGAATGCGGTAAACTTTTTGCTGGTGAAGGATCTTTCTCAATGTTGATGGCTGCTGAGTGATCAGGGTGGTAGTTGCTGAATGTTGCTACTGCTGTGGCAATTCTGATAGCATTTTACTTGCAGTTCAACTCCTTTCAAAATTGGATTCAGTCCTCTCAAAACCAGCCATTGATTTATTAACTAAGTTTTTGGAATATTCTACCTTCTTTGTTGTCATTTCAACTATGTTCACAGCTTCTGATTCACCAGAAGAGGATTCCATCTCAAGAAACTACTTTCTTGGTTCATTTGTAAGAAGCAGTGCCTCATTTGTTAAAGTTTTATCTTGAGACAGGAGCAATTCAGTTACATTTTCAGGCTCCACTTCTAATTCTAGTTCATTGACTATTTCCTCCACTGATATCTTGAACCTCTTAAAGTCATCCATGGGGCTTGGAAGAAATTGATTCCAAACTCCTGTTACTCTTGATATTTTGACCTTATCTTATGAATCATAAAGTTTTTAATGGTCCCTAGAATAGCAACTTATTTCCAGAGAATTTTCAATATGCTTTGCCAGATCTATCAGAAGAATTGTTGTTTATGTTAGCTAGAGCCTTACAAAACATGTTTCTTCAATAGTAAGACTTGAAAGCTGAAATAATTCCTTGATCCATGACCTGCAGACTGCATGCTGTATGGGCAAGCATGAAATTAGCATTAGTCTACTAGTACATCTTCATCAGAGGTCTTGGATGACTAAGTGCATTTTCAATGAGCGGTATATTTTTAAAGGAATCTTTTTTTCTGAGTAGTAGTTCTCAACACTGCACTTAAAATATTCAGTAAGCCATACTGTAAACAGATGTGTTGTCATCCAGGCTTTGTTGTTCCAGTTATAGAACACAGAGAGAGTTGATTAAGCATCATCTTCAGGATCCTAGGGTTTTGAAGTAGAATGATCACTGGATCCAACTCCAATTCACCACCCACATTAGCCCCTAATAAGAAAGTCAGAATGTCCTTTGAAACTTTGAAGCCAGACATTGACTTCCCATCTCTAACTAGAAAAGTCTTAGATGGCATCTTCTTCCACTATGCCATTTATTCTACACTGAAAATCTTTTGTTTAGTGTAGTCACAATTATCTTAGCTAGATCTTCTGGAGAAATTTCTGCATCTACTTCAGCACTTGAAGCTTCACTTTGCATTTTTATATTATGAAGACAGCTTCTTTTTTTTTTTTGAGTTGGAGTCTCACTCCATCACCCAGACGGGAGTGCAGTGGCTGCTCCCAGCCACCGCAGCCTCGACCTGCTGGGCTCCGGCGATCCTTCCGCCTCAGCCTTCCGAGTAGCAGGAATTACAGGCGCGCGCGACCACAACTGGCTGACTTTTGATTTATTGTGGAGAGGAGTTCTCGCCAAGTTGCCCAGGCAGGTCTTGAACCCGTGGGCTCAGGCAATCCACTCACCTCGGCCTCCCAAAGCACGGGATTACAGGCTGAGCCACCGAGCCCAGCCAAAGATGGCTTCTTTCTTTAAACTTCATGCTAAAGTCAAACTTTCCTTCTATAACTTCTTCACCTCTACTCAACCTTCATAGAATTGAAGAGATAGGGCCTTACTCTGGATTAGGCTTTGGCTTTAAGGAATGTTGTGGTTGATTTGATCTTCTGTATAGAAGAAGAAATCATTCTCCATAGCACCAAGAAGTCTCTTTCACTTTCTTATAATGTGTGCACTTCTTGGAGGAGCACCCTTAATTTCTTTCAATAACTTTTCTTTTATGTTTATAACTTAGCTAACTGTTTGGCACAAGAGACCTACATGTGGGCCTATCTTGGCTTTCAACTTGCCTTTCTCACTAAATTTTTTTTTTTAATTTTAAAAAATTTTTGTTTTCCAGAGTGTGCAGTGGGGATTTACTACATAAGTTGGTTGCATGAAGATGAAGTTTGGTCTTCCAGCTGACCGTCTCTCCCCCAGATACTGGACCAAGTACCCAGTGTTTTGTCACATGCCCCCCTTTCTCTTCCCTGTCTCCCTCCCTCCCCCATAGTGTCCTGCATCTGCCGATCCCACACTTGAAGAGAGGAAAGGGTATTTTTTTAATAGAGAAGAGGTCTCACTGTTGCTCAGGCTAGACTCAAACTCCTGGCTCAAGCTATCCTTGCACCTCAGCTTCTCAAAATGCTAGAATCATAAGCATTATCCACTAAACCCGACTCTTATTAAGCTTAAAAATTTCTACCTTTAAAATTTAAAGTGAGAGATGTGCAACTCTTCCTTTCACTTGGGACACTTTGGGGCCATTGTAGGGTAATTAATTGGCCTAGTTTCACTATTGCAATGTCTCAAAGAATAGGGAGGCTTGAGAACAGAGAGATAGATTCAAGGGAACATCCAGTCGGTGAAGCAGTGAGAAGACACACATTTATTGATTAAGTATGCTGTTTTATATAGGCATAGTTCACGGTGCCCTAAAATGAGAGTATTTCAAAAATCATTGATCGCAGGTCACCATAACAGATTAAACAGCTTGCAATATTGTGAGAATTTCCAACATGTGACACAGGGATACAAAGTGAGTACATGGTGCTGCAAAATGGTGGAAATAAATTTGTACAACATAGGGATACCACAATCTTCAATTTGAAAAAAAAATCTACAAATTGCAATAAGATGAATGTGGTGTGCTTTTACATACCTATTCGTACATATCTAAAACATTCATATAAAGAAATATCAGAGACACAATACATTTTTAAAGTGTTTAGATGAGGAAGAAGAAACTCATAAATTGGGAAACACCAAATTGAAATATGTTTAGTGTTACAATGACAAAGTATCAGAGGCATGTTTTTATAGGGCAATTGTGGAATCAAAATAAATTATTTGTTGGGCAGCATTTCAAGATTGCTTATTTTGGTTTACCCAGTTGGAAAATCCAGGTCAGATCATCATATGTTAGTTCACTACTTTGAATTGTTACAGGATGAAAATTCCATCTGCGTCCTCTAGGTTAGAGTCTCAGCATTAAATTGACATAAGACAGATTAACAGGAGAAAAACATAATTCAGTTTTTTGTGACATGAGAGGCCTTATAAGAAAATGAAATCCAGAGAAGCAGTTAGATTTAGTTACATACTGAACTGAACAAAGAATAGTTATGAAGAAGCAACTAAATTATTTGGGAGGCTTAAAAGATAAAAGTGCTTTAACAGGGTCTGTAAATAATTTTCTTGGTTTCAACTTCTTATCCTCGATGGTTTAGATGTTGCCTTTCCTTCTAGCATAAAGAAAGCATCTCACATGGGAACTTCATCTCTACTTTTTAGAAACAACATGCATTCATGGACATAAAGGAGGTGTGAAGAAATTTCAAAGGATTGAAATAGTACCATGCATCTTTTAGATAAAAAAATAAATATCACCATCCTCAAGATCTCCCCAAAACACAAAGACATCTGGGTCAATATGAAAATCAACACAAATATAAACAGACTTCTGAAAACAAACAAAAGACACATTTTATCAGTATTTCTGGGATGCCATGAAAGCAGTGTTGAATGGAAAATTCATAGTATTGCAGATAGACATCAAGAAAATAGATCAAAAGTAAACAGCCTAACATCACATATGAGGAAGCTAGAAAGATAAGATCATCTAACTCCTAATTTCTTTTTTCTTTTTTTTTTTTTTTGAGTTGGAGTCTCACTCTGTCGCCCAGACTGGAGTGCAGTGGTCGCTCCCAGCCACCACAGCCTCAACCTGCTGGGCTCTGGCGATCCTTCCGCCTCAGCCTTCCAAGTAGCTGGAACTACAGGTGCGCGCTACCATGCCCGGCTAATTTTTTTTGATTTATTGTAGAGATGAGGTCTCGCTTGCCCAGGCGGGTCTCGAACCCGCGGGCTCAGGCAATCCACTCACTTCAGCCTCCCAAAGGCGCGGGATTACAGGCTGAGCCACCGAGCC
>CAUYQG010024376.1:0-28596 GCA_963574415.1 Tarsius wallacei | reverse complement strand
TTTATGGGATTACTATATTTTTGCATTTTACTTTCCATTTTTAAAAAACTTTTTTTTTTATTGTGGTGGTTTTTGCTGTGGGCCCCCCCCCCCCCCCCCCCGCCCAAAAAAAGTGTTTCAAGCCAGGCGCAGTGCTCACACCTGTAATCCAGCACTTTGGGAGGTGACAGTGAGAGGATTGCCCTATCCCAGGGATTCGAGACCAGCCTGGGCAACTTGGCGAGACCTTGTCTCTACAATAAGTCAAAAAATTAGCCAGGTGTGCTGGTGCACCAGTAAATACTGTATTTCTGTTGCTTACTCTATAGTGGAGGAACTACAAAAAGCAAACACCTTTGTGGTAATCAATAAGTAGCATTAGTGCTACATATATTATACTTTCAACCGAGTTGCGTCTATTTTTGTTTTATGTTTCAATGTACAGCATTTTCCTTTGGCAATGCCAAGAGAATGAAAAATGTGCTGTTTATAAAGTGAAGTGTTGAGTTTATTTTAGATCTCACATCTTACAAAAACATTCTCAAAATGCAAAAGCATGGCTTCAAGTTCAATCAACAGAATAATGTAGATTGGAAAGGGATAGAAACAAGTTATTTATTACATATCCATTATAAAGCTAATTATTTAATTCAACACAAAATCTAGACATAATTCCGCAAACCACTGAAATATAACTGCTCTGGTTTTTGGCATTCTCAGCCAAAAATTATGTGCATACATAATTTTTTGCATATTGCAGTAATAGAATAAAATTATATTTTCTTTTTTTTTACATTCAATATTTTTTATTATGATATTGTGGAGTACAGTTAAGGGTTAGGTATACAAATATGTTCTTCGTTCAGGCACCCTTGTTGATAAGAGGTGTCTCCCCATCCCCAGACAGATATTCACTACCATTAATCCCATCTCCCTACCCCTCCTCACTCCATAGTTTCCCACCACTGTCAGTCATTTTCTTATGATAATACGTTGGATGATCAGGGTCCACTATATGAGTGAGAACATGTGATATGCAGATCTTTGTTTCTGTGAGAGGTCACTCAGTATTACACACTCTAGTTCCATCCAGGTTGCTGCGAAATTCATGATTTTGTTCTTTTTTATGGCTGCATAGTATTCTATCGTGTATATGTACCACATTTTTTAAAATCCAGTCCTCTTTTGATGGACAGCATGGTTAGTTCCAGGTTCTTGCTATTGTGAACAATGCTGCGATAAACATACGTGTGCAGGTATCTTTTTGATAGAGTGATTTGAGTTCTTCAGGGTATATTCTCAGTAGGGGGGTTGTGGGGTCATATGGGAGGTCGATGTTTAGAGCTTTTAGGAATCACCACACTGCTTTCCACAGAGTTTGCACACAAGCAACCCCATTATAAAGTGGGCAAAAGATATGAACAGACACTTCTCAAAAGAAGATATACGAGCGACCAACAGACACATGCAGAAATGTTCAACCTCACTAATCATCAAGGAGATGCAAATTAAAACTACACTGAGATACCACCTAACTCCAGTCAGAATGGCCATTATCAATAACTCAAAAAATAACAGATGCTGGAGAGGATGTGGTGAAAAGGGAACTCTTCTACACTGTTGGTGTGTACATGTTCTTAAGTGTGGATGAATCAGACCAAGCGACTCCTTTCTACGTTTTCCCTAAGGAGACATTGTCCATTAGAATAAACTTTCCTGTTCTTTCAGTAGTATGATTCATATTTCCTCACAAGTCTTAACTATAGGACATGTTACCACTTGTCAGCAACTGTGAATTTCTTTATTCCAGCAACAGGCTGATGAAATGTAGGAAAAAACCACACTCTCTGAAGTTCAGCTTATAGAGCTTCCTCCCAGACTTACTCCAGTTTTCCTGTGGCCATGCTGAGGATTTGGACAAATGCATGATTCTTCTATAACCTGGGGAAAGAAAACATCGATTTCTTGAGAGTAAATGTCTGATTTGTGTATCCACAAGGAACACTCCAGTTTTCCTCCATACATTACCTGAAGTTGAGTTCATCCTTTTTTCTGCCTTCCTTTCTTACAGTCTCTTTCTTCCTTCCTTGTAGTTTCTTCCTTCATCCCTCCCTTTCTCTCTCCCTCTCTCCCTCCCTCCCTGCTTCCCTCATTCCCTCCCTTCCTTCTTTCCACTGAAGTAATGAACAGCTCTAAGCTGAATTGGTTTAAACATAAATGGGTTCAAAATGAGAGCTAATCAATGTCTGAAAAAAATAGCTTTACATCCCATTGTCTAAGATAAATACTGGTTTGTGTCAAAGAGTTGGAGATTTACCCACAGTTCATGGTGCAGTAATATTTATGTAAAATTCATTTTTAAAGTGAGCTGTAATTTTAAAATGTAAATTTGAGAAAAATCTTAGATAGAGAGCTGGCTATAGAAAAAAATGATTTGTCAATGTTTTCTATTAAGATTTAAGTCTCAGAAAAGGGATGATATAAAACAATTTCTTTTTAATTTGAAGGATGTTTCTCTTTCCAAAAGCATAATGAATCAGCCAATCCCAAATTCCATCTGAGCTGAAGTGAAAAGGAAAAAAGATAACTCACCTCTTACTTTCACTTGCCTTTTGCAGGAGCAGCTGACTCGTCCTGGGTCAATATGTCCACTCAGTGGGCTAGTCTGAGATCTCCTTGATGGAACATTTTATGTTCGTGTTGGCTCTCTATATTTTATTCTTTTTTTTATAATCAGTATTTTTTATTATGATATTGTGGGGTACAGTCAAGGATTAGGTATACAGATATGCTTCGTTCAGGTGCCCTTGTTGACAAGAGGTGTATTCCCGTCCCCAGACAGATATTGACTACCATTAATCCCATCTCCCTTCCCCTCCCCGCCCTAGTTTCCCATCTCTGTCAGTCATTTTTTTATAGTATTATATTGCATGTTCAAAGTTCACTATATGAGTGAGAACGTCTTTGTTTCTGTGAGAGATCACTCAGTATTATAGATTCTACTTCCATCCAAGTTGCTGCGAAGTTCATGATTTTGTTCTTTTTTATGGCCTGCACACGTATGTTTATCGCAGCATTGTTCACAATAGCAAGAACCTGGAAGCAACCATGCTGTCCATCAAAAGAGGACTGGATTAAAAAAATGTGGTATATATACACGATGGAACACTATGAAGAATACATTTTTATTCTTTAGAGGGTTTTGCGCATGTTGTTTTGATATCCTCTTGATGATCACTCGCAGTTCAGTTGTTTCCATTCTTGGTAATACCTTAGACAGACAGACAGACACACACACACACACACACACACACACACACACAATCTTAAACTTCGTTCAATGTTTTTTCAAAGCTATCACTCATCTTTTTACTCTAATACCACCCTACCTTATTTATGATGTGTTCAGTAGCTCACATTCTACTTATGAGTTAATGTATAACAGTTATTATGGAAGATGAAGGTAAGAATAGTTTTGGCTGTATACACATCAAGAAAAAAGCAAATCTTAAGTTCTGAAATGAAATGAGATAGGAAAAAATAGCATCATTTCCAAAGACTTTATATTCTGGATGCTCTTGATCAAATGTTATTTGTCCTTGTATGAAACCTACAACATTTGGGATAAATAAAAGTCTTGTATCCATTGAATTATAAAAGTTTACTTTATTTTTCTACATCTGGTTCATACAAAATTTAAAAAGTGGATAAAAAAGATTTGCAGAAGAAAATTAGCAAAACCATGAAATGACTGCAGATTTACAAAAACAGCTCTTTAATTAAAAAGTATGTACAATAAGTCACTTAAATGTTTTTATTTAATAAATATTTTCACTCTCTACTACCATGGTTATAATTATATATGGCACATATTTTTACTGAACAAATGTGGTACGCTAATTATATTTCTTATTATTTGAAGAAGTGAATATTAAAAATTAAAACCTTTATTAGAGCAGTTGCTCTAAGTGCAAGGCTCTAATTGATACCTGTGAAGGTTACTCATACATTAAGATATAGCCCTCATAAGAAAATGTCATAAGTAGCACATTCTTTCTTTTGTTTCTTTTTTTGAGGTAAACTGCAGGATAAAAACCAACATAAAAAAGTGGACGCAGGCTAAATGCTCAATTTCTTCCCTAACTTATTCTTCATTTACCACATTCATTCATTGATTAGAAATATATTGTATTGGATCAGCCAGTTTTCCTAGCACCACTAACATTGGTTCTCCTCTCCCCAGTGGTTGTTGTTGGAGGCTTTGTCAAAGATGAGTTGGTTGAAAAATTGAGGCTTTGCTTCTGGAATCTCTATCCTGTTTCACTGGTCTATGTGCCTGTTCTTGTACCAATACCAGGCTGTTTTGATTACTGTAGCCTTATAGTAAAGTTTGAAGTCTGGAAGTGTGAAACCTCCTGCTTTGCTTCTTTTGCTAAGGATTGCTTTGGCTATTTGTGATTGTTTATGTTTTCAGATGAATTTCTGTATTGTCATTTCCAGGTCCGAGAAGAAGGATGTTGGTAACTTAATGGGTATTGTGTTGAATCTGTAGATTGTCTTTGGAAGGATGTACATTTTAACAATGTTGATTCTTCCTATCCATGAGCATGGAATATTTTTCCATTTGTTTGTGTCTTCTTGGATTTCTTTGAGCAGTGTTTTGTAGTTCTCATTGTAAAGGTCTTTCATTTCTCTGGTGAGGAAGATGCCGAGGTATTTCACTTTTTTATGTGTGGCTATTGTGAATGGAATTGTGCTTTTAATTTGGATCTCTGCCTGCTTGTTGTTGGTGTGTAGGAATGCAACTGTCTTTTGCACATTTATTTTGAACCATGAGACTTTGCCAAAGTCCTTTATCAGTGCAAGCAGATTTTTTACAGATTCTCTTGGATTTCAAGGTATAGGATCAAATCATTGGCAAAGAGGGATAACTTGACTTCCTCTTTTCCTATTTTGATACCCCTGATTTCCTTCTCTTGTCTAATTGTCCTAGCTAGGACTTCCAACACAATGTTGAGCAAGAAACATGAGAGTAGGCAGCCTTGTCTTGCTCCAGTTTTCAGAGGAAATGCTTCCAGTTTCTGTCCATTTAGCAATATGTTAGTTGTGGGTTTATCATAAGGAAAAACTGGCTGATCACATGCAGAAGATTGAAACAGGACCACTACCTATCACTATACACAAAAATTAACTCTAAATGAATCAAAGACCTAATCGTAAAACCTCAGACTATAAGAAGCTTAAAAAACACAGGAGACACCCTTATGGAAATTAGAACTGGCAACCAATTCCTGATCAGAACTCTAAATACCCATACCTTAAGAAATAAGATAGACAAGTGTGACCTCATCAAACTAACAAACTTCTGCAAAGCAAAAGAAACCATCAAGAGAGCAGGAAGACAGTCCACAGAATGGGAAAAAATATTTGTCAACTGCATATCTGACAAAGGCCTAACATCCAGGATCTACAAGGAACTCAAACACGCCGAAAGGAAAAAAACAAACAACCCCATTAAAAAGAGGGCAAAAGACATGAATAGACACTTTTCAAAAGACGATATATGGACAACCAATAGGTACATGAAAAAGTGCTCAACCTCACTCATCATCAGAGAAATGCAAACGAAAACCACATTGAGATACCACCTAGTCCCAGTAAGAATGGCCATCATTAGTAAAACAAACAACAACAGATGCTGGCGAGGATGTGGAGAAAAAGGAACACTTCTACACTGCTGATGGGAATGCAAACTAGTGCAGCCTCTTTGGAAGACAGTGTGGTGATTTCTGAAAGAACTAGAAACTGACCTTCCATAGACCCAGCAATTCCCCTATTGAGAATATAGTCAGAGGAACTCAAATCATTCTACAAGAGAGATACCTGCACACGTATGTTTGCTGCAGCTCTATTCACAATAACAAAAACATGGAAACAACCATGCTGCCCATTGTAGCTGGACTGGATAAAAAAATGTGATACATATACACAATGGAATATTATGCAGCCATATAAAATGACAAACATATGGACTTCACAGCAACTTGGTTGGATTTAGAGTCGATCATACTCAGTGATCTATCACAGAAACAAAGAAGAGAGTACCATATGTTCTCACTCATAAGCAGAACTTGAACAATTATAATACTATAAGAAAGGGATTAGCAGTAGTGGGAAACTGTCAGGGGAGGAGATGTGGGATTGGCAGTTGAGGGAAACTGCTAGGGGAGGGAGGGGCACACCTCATCAACAAGGGTACCTGCATGATCAACGTTTGTATACCTAACCCTGAATTGTACCCCATATCTTTATAATAAGAAGAAGAAGAAAAAAAAAGAAATATATTTTATTGTTGCTAGTGGTGGTCTTGAGCATGACAGGGAAAGTCCCAAGCCTCTGAAGCTTATAGATTATAATGGAAAGTAGGTTTGAAGTAAGCAGTGGTGTCATAAAGGGTATTACCATGGGAGTGAGTCACAGGAGAAACATAACTGAGCTGGATGTGGGACAGACATCGAGGGAAGTTGAAGAAGTGCTAATTGTGTGCAGAGATGGTGGGCAGAATATTTCTGGTGAAAGTTATGAGTGTCTAAGGTGGGCAGGAGAATTTGAGGGCGGGACAATTTAATATGATTGTAGTATGGAGACTTGAGAATGAGGGGAAGGCCAGTGGCAAGAGTTTAAGTTAGTACGATAAGCAAGCTGAGCCTTTGGATTGTGTCAAGAATTTTAACTTTTGCCTTTAACCCAGAGGGAAGCAAATTAAGGATTCTTCAAAGTCAGGAAACTTTGCTTAAGATACATGGACAATAATTTCTTCTTAATTCTTTTATAAAGAGGCATAGAGTGGGGATCCATTTGAAAGATGAGTTGTCACTGCAGAAGAAATCTTTAATAAGTAGAAATGCAAATTATCTTGTGAGGTAGGACTCTTTACTTATTACACTTACCACAGTTCCCTTTGCAATTGATCCCTAACAACATGAATACAACTAGATGGCCATCTACCCAAAGATTTAACTTCTGGGATTGGAAAATTTTGGGTACTAAATCTGAAATAAAACAGACATTTGCAGTCCCCTCCCCAATTCTTTGAACTTTTAATATTCTTGCTTAAAATAATTCCCTGAGAGCAGCCATGTTATATGTTTGTTTTCATCAATAACCCCAGATTTGGCTGCCCAATCCTCTTAGTATACACTTGTCTTTGACATTTATATGCTTGTATAAAGAGACATGTAAAGAAACTCATTGCTCCTAACCACTCAGGAACAGACCATTACGGATTATGATTATAACTATGTCATCATCAGCTATACCAGAGGACTATCAACATTTGAATTTCCAGGAGAATGTACAACTATATAAAAAATGACCTGTGAACAGAGGACAAACCTTTATTTTAAAACTTGTCTGACATTATACTCTGAAAACATTTTAAAGTAGTTTCTGATTTAAAAAAGACAGCTATGTCATTACTTTGGAAACCATTCATTTAAACACAGGCTAAACGCTCAGTTTCTTGTCTAACTTGAACACATTTATTGTTTGTTAACTTTTTAGGAAGTTTACATATATAACTTTTAATCTCCCAACAAGTTTGAAAAAGAGATATTTCGGATCACTTTATGAGTCAAACTTGGTATTAGAGAGGTAAATTTGCCATAGGACACAATGCTAATAAGTAGTGGAAATGTGATTTAAACTCAGACCTGGCTCTTTCAGGAGGGTAAGCTGTTTTCACTGCTGTGCGTTGCCTCCAAAGTGCTTATTTAATATTTATGAAGTTACTTCCATGAGTGAGTTGTTTTGTGGATCATGAAGCTGTACCACAGGTCAGGAAGAAGACGAGGGGGAGTTGTAAATTATTAAGACATTTGCTTTGAGGAAATATCATTTGCTATCCTGGAGTAGGATCTATTGTAGCTCAACTGGTCAGCAAAAGAGTTATGGGGTAGTGGACTTATTCAGTTTAATAGGTAGTCTCTGGTATAATAGGGATATTCTAATTCTTGGTTTATTATGATTATCATTAGTTTGAAAATAATTATACCTAAATGAGGAGGATTAATAAATTTTTTTTTTAAGTTGGAGTCTCACTCCGTAGCCCAGGTTGGAGTGCAGTGGCATACTCACGGCCACCCCAGTGTCGACTTGCTGGACTCCGGCAATCTTTTTGTCTCAACCTTCCAAGTAGTTGGAACTACAGGCACTCACTACCATGTCTGGCTAATTTTTTTATTTATTGTAGACATGAGGTATCATCAAGTTGCCCAGGCTGTTCTTGAACCCGTGGGCTCAGGCAATCCCCTCACCTTGGCCTCCCAAAGTGCTGGGATTACAGGTCTAAGCCACTGCGCCTGGCAAGTCTTCTCAAGATTTCATTCAAATATGATTGATGGTAAATATGAAACAGTGATAAATATGCACGATTATTCCTGAACATTTATTTCTTTAAAAAAGGAAGACTAGCACTTCTCAAATTGCATTTGGCTAAAGATTAGTATTTTTTTTAGATATTAATAAGTGGTCTGCAAAAAAAAAAGTCCTTGTAAGTGAAAAAAATTTTGGAAATTCTTGGTTATACACTGTCAAACTTGATATTTATAGCTAGATTTCTTAGGACATTTAATAGATATGCTTTAATTACTAATTATCAGGTATCACTCCAAGTTCATTAAATCAGAACTTCTGGGGGTGGTTCTCAGGCATCAGTATTTGTTGAAGTTTTCCAAGTGATCCGGTATGCAGAAGCACTGTTGTAATGACACGTTTTCTTATACATTGAACTTGCATCTAGAGTCCAGTTGTTTTTCATAGTCCCTCCACTTGTTGCAATCAAGAAAAAATGATGATAAATGGCACAAGGTATGAAAGCCTTTGTAGTTTGTCATATACTTAGTTCTTTATTCAATTAAAGTAAATTTTGATAAAATAAACATTCTATGAATCATTCAATAGATAGGACTGTAAGGGGAAGGAAATGACCAGAAAATAAGCCAAATCCAACCCTGTATCTCCTGATTTCTGTCTACAATGCTTCCTGGCTTTTCTAGAGGAAACAGCTGGGACCACCTCCCTCACAGAGTATCCTTGCTGCTGCTGTTAGCTTCTGTCACCTGGGATACCTACTGCTGTAGCCCTGCAGAAAATTTCACCTTTCATCTTTTTACTTATGTTCCTTGATTCTGTCAGGGGCTTCAGGCCCTATTAAGTGGATTCTTGTTTTCTTTTCGTCTGTTCTACATGTCTGAAATTTTGTGAGGTGAATTTATTAAAGATTAGAGTGGACTGTATTACTCCCTTCTTAATGCCTTCCATAGAGCTCAGTGGCTCCAGGGTTCAGACAAAGCCAGGAGAGAAGTCTCATGGTTCCACTTTCAGGCTTCCTCACCTGTTCAGTCACATTCTGCTACTGTTTGGGCCTCTCTGCTTTGACTGGACTTCACTGTCTGAGGTTCCATGAGCTCATACTTCCTCTTTGTCTTGAGCTTTTTGTACACGTTCTTCCCTGCAAGCATTTCCTTGTATATTTTCTGGCTAATTCTTATATGATATGACCTTCGAAGCTTAGCTCAGAGACTTCTTTTCTTGACAAGTTATCCTTTCTTACTCACATACTCATCTGGGTTAAGAGCCCCTCATGTTTGCTGCATGCATCACCCACTATACAGAATTATAAGGATAATTTACATATATTTTTTTCACATTGCATTGTAGGTTTCTTGAGGGCAGGATTGTGTCTTGTTTCTCTGTTCTAACTGGATGTGTATTATATACAAATACTTGTTTATGAGTAAACAAAAACACTGTCTTCACTTGGTCTCCCACACAATAAATATGCCTGTTCACACATCCATACTTTTGCCGCCTTTTAGAACACTTTCTCTTCTTTTCTAAACCCTGTTTTCTATTCATCAGTTGTGACTTCAGTTGTACCTCTTCAATATTGACATCATGCTAATTTAGACTAAATTATTTTTACTTTACATTATGTAGTTTATAAAAATATCAAACGTTTTTGTATCTCCAACTGGATTGCCAACTTCTCAAGGTTACCTGTATTCTCCCATTCCTACTTTCAAGTAAATATTGGATGTCTGTACAATTCCAATGATGTAACTCAGGTCTACATATTAACTTTATTGTATTCATCTACAGATATACTTTCTCTTTTTGCGCCCTCATTTATGGTGCCAGCAATTAACTTTCTGCTTGCACAGTTTTCCTTCTTATTTATTTTAATAAATTAATTTCTTCTTTTGGATAAACATTTACTGAGCACTTCTTTCAGGTGCTGGAAATACAGCAGAAAATAAAATGAATAAAAATGACTGTTCTGATGAGTAACAAGATAAACAGATGAAATAGATAGTGATACATGGAAATAAAGTAGTTGGAGGAAAAAAATAGATACAATGGAAGGAGAAGAAAGAATGATGAGGGAGTCACAATTTGAAATAGGAAGGCATTATTGAAAATGACCTTTGAGCAAAGTCTGGAAGAAATGAGCCATGTGGATATCATCAGTGGGATAAAGTTCCAGAAAGGAGTCCTCTTGAGAGCATGCTTAGTGTGTTGGAAGAAGAACAAGGATATCAGTGTCTGGAGCAGGATACATGGGAGGAAAGCAGAAAAAGTTGGAAACATAATGGGAGCAGGCAGGGACTATGGGGCCTGGAGGTCGTGATAAAAATTTTGCCTTTTGATTGGAACCTTTTTTAGTCATCTACTGTGGATCCGTGCCATTTTCAGTGCTTTGGAGCATGCAGAGATGAATCAGGTTGGCTCAGCCTCAGGGATTTTAGGCTTTAGCAGTGTGGGGAAAGCCTCACCCAGCTTGGGAAAGCAGCATCTCAGATCCCAGGTACTAAAGCTAACATTTACTCACATATATTGTTGATTGGAGTATACACTGATACAACTAGTTTCTTCCTCTAGAGTGCAATCTAGTCAAAATATACATCCTCTAAAGTATATGTTCTTTGACTCAGAAGTTGAATATCTAGGTTTTTCTGAGGAAATAATTAATATGCAGAGATGTATAGAAAGGATGTTTATAATGCATTGTTTATAATAGGGATAAATATTCAGCAAGGGACTTAGAAAAATGAAATGTGATGCACCTAATTAATGAAATGTTTTGTAACTATTAAAAATGGTGGTAGAGTTAATGATACAGAGAGGTGGTCATGGTCATGGTATATAGTTAACTGGAATAGAGTTATAAAACAGCAAGCAAAGGAGGAATCCATTTTTATAATATTTTAAAAGTGTGTAATTTGTGTATCATGGAAATCAAGATGTATATAAATCAAGGTTTTAATAGTAATAATATATACATGGTGGAACTCGGTGTGGTTTTTTATTTCCTTCGTTATACATCTCTGTTTGGTCTGATTATGTCAATGGGCATAAATTTCTGTTGTAATCAGAAAATTATTATTTTCCGTTTTTAAAAAGGAAAAAAAAGATAAATGTTTAGTCCATGGCAAACTCTGTATCAGCATGGGTACTAATTTTCCAGATTCCCTGACCTGGTTGTACTGAGACTCTAGACATAAGAAGACTTACTTGCTTTTTATCTATATATGTTTTTATGTCCACACAACTATGGAAGATCTAAGGACACATCACTTTGACTCTTGCTGTCTTCCACACCTCTTACATTGCTTTAGACATCAGTTACTCCAAAGTGAAAATGACACATAAAAATATACAGAAATGACTCAGTGGTCTTATGTGTGTTGTGCCCAGTTTGGGAGGTTTTGCTCCTTGATTAGAAAATGCTTCTGGATTCCCGATGACTTGTGGGTTGCTTTTTGAATATTGCTAGTGCCTATTCAGGATTTGATTTAAGAATTTTAGAAGTGGATTTGTCCTTTATATAGTTCTGACTCAGTCAGACAGAAGAAAAATTAATAGAGTTCTGAAAGGACTAAATGAAAGCTATAGATTCCAACCAATCCTCTCAAGGGGTTAGAGAAACCTGAGCTGTGGTCTGGAGGCAATAATTCTGCTTGCGTTGACTTTGCCAACCGTGTTCTATTTCTGCTTTTCTCTTTCACTGGACATTTCATTGTAGAATTTTTTTTGTGGAGAAAATGCTCAGCATGCATTGCAACTTCCCACATGTGCTTAGGTAGCGAATGCTGACAAAAGCACTCAGTGTAATACCAAAACGGTTCTCATCAATGACCACTTTTTAAATTATTATTATGGATTTCCTACCTCTCTGATAGGCTGCACTTTGATTTAGGATTTCAAAAAGAATTTAATCATGAAAGAAAGATCTGTGTATCTGGTGACTCCTCTGAAAGCAACTGCCTTTTAGATCTCCAGGTTCTTAATCGCTCCTTCATTCTGCTCTGCTGTTTTATTCTCTTTTATGTTTGGATCAACATGTAAATAACTGAGGATGATGGCTGACTTAACTTAAAGCAAATACAGTGAAAAGGTAGAAATAAAATCCAGGCTTAATGAAAGAGAGAATATACTATTGGGAGAACTAAAAAAGAGAGCTGATCTAATCTACGAGAGGATAGCTTTTAATATCTAAGTTTTTGCATCAGAAATATGGGACTATTTCATCTTAATTTTCTCCAAAGCAAGCTTCAGAGAACAGTAGTCCCATGAGGTATTCTAGATAAGTGTTCCAAGGTCAAATATGTTTGGGAGGTGTTATGCACTGTATGCACTTCGTAATGATTTCACAATATATTAGAGCTGAGAAGACTTACCATAGGTTTTATTTTGTTGAACATGGCATTTTCCTAACTTAATTGTCCACTGAACTTCTTTTTAGAAGAACTATCTTACATTACCTGAGTTTTTGTTCCTTTCTGTCTTTTGGGAAATTGATAAGTTTAATGAATTACCTATACTTGAAATAAAAAGACATATACACTGGAGCCCAAAGTTAGGGTAAAACATTAATACATTAAGGAGTCTTTTACTTTTTAAATTTAATTTCATGACTGTTTAACTTAAAAATAGACACAGAGCAAATATGAGAACATGTTAACAGTTGCTATTTGTGAAAAGAGATTGTGATCCTATGTGGTGTGTGCTTAGTTTCTGAGAAAGTCAGTTCAGTTACATGGAAAATGAAAACATTTACTGTATATAAGGCACTGTAGTAATAATCACTCATCTGTTCATTTATTTAGCAACTGTTTATTAAGCTCTTAAAATATGCCATACAATATTCTTGGCACTTGTAACATGCCAGTAAATAAACAGATAAAGGTCTGCATCCTTAGGGTAACAGAATGAGGTTTTCATTCAATAATTTATGTGTCAAGGCTTTCATCTAATAATGTCTGAGCAAGCTCATCTCTCACTGACCTTTCTGGAGATAATAACTATAAATACTAGACAAAACCAAACCAAAGCAAAAACATTGACCAAAAATGTTGGAGACCTACAAAATGTGGGCAGATTCTATGGGTGAATCAATATGTAGAGGAAGAGGAAAACACTAAATGAGTTCCAAATTCAAGGCTTATAAATTGAGTGAAGGTCCTAGTTTGTCTTATATGTATAGAAGATGATAAAAAAAATAACAGAAAATCTGAACTGTATTTCTGATATGAAAAGACAAAGAACAAAGTTCTGGACAATACATCCTCTAGAAAGTGATGAAACCAAAGAAAAGGAGCCTAAGCTTTTGTCTAGGAACACATCTTGGCTGTCTGACTGAACCCTGAAGAATAAATATTTGGGCAGATTCCAAGAAGCTTAGTTAAGGATTAGGTGGAAACTGCCAACCAAGAAACAGAATTTGAAGTTTGAGGCATATCGTGCTAATTCCCTACTAATATAAACAAACTCAGCAACAAAAACATTCATTGGAGGAATATAACAAACTACAGTAAATCACAATCCAAAATTAACATACAAAAATTAGGAAAATGTGATGAATTCTCAAGAGAAAAGAAAGTAAATGAAGACCAACCCCCAAGATGAACCAAATGTTGAAATAAGCTAAGAATTTTAAACTAAGTATTATAATGATGATCGAGGAGATGAAGAAAAACATGTTCATAATGAATGAAAAGAAAGTAAAAAATTAGAAAGTAGCAGAAAAGTAAAAAGAATGACAAAAAAAATTAAAAAGAAACTCTAGAACTAAAAAACACCATATTTTATTTTAAAAAATTACCATTTGGGCTTAACCTAAATAAAAGGAGATAAAAGGAGAAAAGGCAATGAATTTCAGGATAGATCAATACTGAATCTAAATAATAAAAGAGAAAACGTATTTTAAAAAATTAACAGAGTCTTAGAAACATGTGGCAAAATATGAAAACATTTACCATAAGTGTGATTCAAGTCCCAGAAGGAGAAGAAAAACAGAATAGAGAAAAAATAATGACAAAAATGTTTGTTTTGGTGAAAGCCATAAATTTACAAATTTGAGAAGCTTAGAAAAACCTAAACAGAACATATACAAACAAAACCATACCTAAGCAAAACATAGAACTCAGAAAACCAAAGATTAAGAGAAATCTTGAATGTAGCCAGAGAAAAATTGACACTGTATAGTGGAGAATGACAATTCAAATCATTACTGTTCTCTTGTTAGGAAAAAAAATGGAGTCCAAAATACATTAGAACAAAATGCTTAAAGTATTGAAGGAATTAACTGTTAACCTGGAAATCTCCATCTAGAAAACAAACAAACAAAACCTTTAGGAATAAATGCAAAATGAACACATTTTTAGATCAAAGAAAACTAAAGTAATTTTCTACTAGTATACCTGAACTAAAACTAGCAATGACAGAAGTTCTTTAGACTGAAAGAAAATGTCAGATAGGAGTAACCAATTTCTAGACTTACTATGAAGATATAGTTATCAAGACAGTACTGGTGAAAGAATAGGCACATAGGTCAATGCAATGAATTAGTGAGCTCAAAAATAGATCACAATTACAGTCAATGTTTTTGACAAATATGTAAACACAAATGGAGGATGAATAGATTGCCCAAGTATATATTTGTCAAAACTCAGCAAAAGTACACTTAAGATTTGTATATCTCATTGTATGTAAATCTTGCCTCAAAGGAAAACAATACGAACAACAGCGAGCTTTAGTTAATTGTATGTATGCTGACATTAAGGGAGAAATGTATCAATGTCTTCCATTTACTTTGAAACACATTAAAAACAAGATGGATTGGTGGATGAATAGAGGAATGAATAGATAAATGATAAGGCAGTTTGGGAAAATGATAATGATAGAATCCAAGTGACATATCTAGATGCATACAGTATTATTTTTCTCTGTATATTGAAGTGTTTTGTGATAAATATTGTTTAAACAATGTGTGTAACACTCACTATGAACTGATATTGTGTTAGGATCATGGTCCCTCAATTAAGAATAAGTGGTTGTTTATTCTCAAAGATTTCCTAGTTTGGGGAGAAAAACAAACATGTAAACCATGGAAATACTGTACTCTAAATTCAATAGAGATAAACCCAAGTTATTATGGAAACATAAAGAAAGGTTCTATCATCCAAAGTAGAGGTGGCCAGGAGTGGTGAGGGAAAGTATCTAGGTTTAGCTGATGCTTGTGTTGAGTCCTAATGGATGAACAATAGTCAGATAAGTTGTGGAAAGATGGCAATGGGAGGAAAGGGCATTCCAGCTGCAGTGTATAAACACTAGCATTTTGGTGTTACTAAAGTATGACTTATAAAAAGAAATTGGTGGATATTAGATGTAATAACAGAACAGACATTGAAGTTTGGTCTTATCCATGGGGAACTATTTGAGTTTTAGACTACTTTGGTAGGTGTGGGAGAAAGAATTGAAGTCTTGCCTCTAGAAGAGTAATTACAAGGCTATTACAGTAATGAGACTTGATGAAAATCTGAACTAGGATTTATATTTTAAGAATGGGAGAAAAGGGAGACTCAACTTTAGATGTAGGAAGAAGGCAAAATTGGATATGGGTTTGGGATGATTATATAATTTGTCTTTTATAAAGGGCACTTTTGAGAGCAAAACTGAGCATTGACTGAAATAAGCTAGGACAAATGGAACATATTGTCATTCAAAACATGGGAAAGCATGAACTGGAGGCAGGAGACTAGAATGGCTCTGAGACATTGGAGCTCGGTTGACAGAAATAGGAACATTTTTGAATGCAAAGATGATGAGGTACACATACATTTGTGATTTATTTGTTCCTGCTCTAAGAAATTTATGACATAGAGAAAACTTAATTTATTGTTGACTACAGTCGAAGTAGCATCTGAGCTGTATTGTAAAGGATGTAGAATTTAGATCTCCAGAAAGATAGGAGACTTAAGGCCAAGGTAAGCTGTGTGCCTCTAGCTCTGAAAATAGCATTTTTAATAGAGATGTGTTTTGGATTATATAAGAAAGACTAAAATGGAAATAACTGAAATACCCAGTATTAGAATTTTAGGGTCCAAACGAGAAATAGATATAAAAGACAGACATATGTGGCCAATAGAGTCACTTTATTATTACTAGATCTGGACTGGAGCAGGTAGCTTGGACCAGCAACCATAACTGTGCTTTCTAAAACCTGCCCCATGAGTTTGGGATGTTGGACTTTCATGGAGAGAGAAGTCTCTAAGACAGTTATTTATCAGTCACATGATATTTTTATTGTTCAGGGCATTCCATAGCTTCTGAATTCTTGTCCAGATAGAAAATCATCAGTCCAGAAGAGGAATCACTGTCTCATCCATATCAAACTCTGAGAAAGGGGTTGAGGAGATAAGGACAATGTGTGCCACCTCACTTTTTTTTTTTTTACATTATCTCGTTCTAATCACAAAGTAAATTAAGTGATATCAGATACTTTACATGTTTATCCAAGTCAGATAGCTCACTCCTCTTCCCATGTGAGAGAGTGAATAAGGATGAGGAGAAGAGAGAAAAGTTTTACTGACATGCTGTCTCTTCCTGGAGTAGAAGTTATTTCATGAAAGCATGAAGACAGGAAAATAGCATCACTCTCAGCACCCTTTACATCTTGGTCACAGCTCAAGTCTAATTTTGAAGCTGTCTACTTCAGAAATACATTAAATATGTTCTTAAATACATTAAATATGTTAAATACATTAAATATGTTCTTGGCAAACCTCTTATAGGACACTTTCACTCTGCTTTTCTTCATTTTTCTCCGTCCAAATAGTTTCTAGGCATTGACATCCTCACACTTGTATACCTTCCATTAAAAATTATTTAAACTGTAATTTCATTTTGCTTCAATTCTTAATTGATTGATTTATTTTGGGCAAGACACACCTTTTGATCACTACTTTCAGAATAAATTCTATACCACCTAGCTCAGGGATATTTATGAGATAAAATCAATCTTTTCTGCTAAGTCTGAAGTTTGCCTTGACTTCCCCCCATCTATGTTATATGCACTGATATATCTGCTAAAATAGATGTAGATTTTTGTACTTTCAACTATATTCCCCTTTGAATAACTTGGCACCTCATCCACTGTTATAGTTTTATTTTTAAAATCAGAAGAGATGTTGACTATCTTGATATTTTTCTCATTTTAACTGAGAATAGTTCATCTTCCTTTTTAATTCAAGTTAAAGTCCTTTCAATCAGAACAACCAATTACTTTCTTCTCTCATCATTATATACTCTTTGTTAGAAAAATCCTATAACCTCTAGCTGGAACTCAAGGGTACAATGCCCTACTTTCTCTTCCCAAAGGCAAGAAAGAAGTAACTCTTTCCAGTTTTCACTATTTCAGTTTACTGCACCACCCTCCCAGCTGGCTGAGGAAAAGTCATCTCATTTTTTATTACTCTTCCTCACAGGCTCCAAATCTTGATCATAACAAAACATAGCACAACCCAAACAGCTTCGCTCCATCCCTACTAATCTAAATCATCTCTCTGCTAAAATATTGCAGTAATCCATTGACTGTTCTTTCAAATTCTTCTCTTTTCTGCTTACAACCTCTTCTCCAAGGAACAATCAGGGTGCTGTTTTTAAAAGGTAAATTAGATCATGTTTTTTCTCTGCAAAGAATTTTTGATTTCTTTCCGGCAATACTCAAATAAAACCCAAAGTTTTTATGTTATTTGCACCCCCCCTTTCCAATCTCATCTTCTGTTACTCTCTCTCATTCCCTGTATTCCAGCTAAATTGCTTGCTTACTGTAGGACTGTTCAGCTAGTTGTTTCACCTGTCTGAAATGTTTCTCCCCAAAGGTGTTTGCATTACCTGTTCCATTTCTGAGCCTCAACTCCAAAGTTTTCTCAGGCCTTTATTAATTATCTTTTCATTCACCACCTGTAGGCACTATTACATCTTTGTTCTTATTTTTCTCCTAGCTCCTACTATAATAGTAAGTGTGTGTGTTTATATGTTTATTATGCGTCTCTCACTAGAAAGTAAGTTCCTGATGGCAGAGGTCTTGTCTAGCTAGTTACTCTTCAAAGCAGCTAGAGTAGTGCTTAGCAGAGAGTTGGCTGTCAGTAGGTACTTGTTGAAAATAAAAGGATAATATGCCACAGAAGACTTTCACTCCTTTCCTAAATATCTGTGCAAGGAGTATTGTTCACTATCTACTCAGCCTTGTTTGTTTCACAAGCAGTGCAATCTCTTCAGCTCCAACTTCAAGCAGTGGGTCACTGACTACCATAATATGTCTCTTCTTCCTGAGATGGTTTTCAGGATCTTTCAAGGCTGTGAATCTTCCTCAATAAAAAGATTATGGGCTGTCTCTTCCCCAATGGTTGACTCTAGACTTCTATTTTCCTAAGGCACAATCTTCTGCCAAGCTCCTCTTGATCCCCTTGTATTTCTTTAGAATCTTTTCCTTTCAAGATTCTTTCTGAACATGATATACACTTATACATGATAAAGAGTCCATGAAATCTTGACTCCAAAACTGGACAGTTCCAGTGTACACCTGTGGTCTCAGCATAATTATTAATGGTACTCCTTTTTGTTCTCAGAATTGTCTCAGTTTGGACAATATTATTTGCTCATCCTCACTTTGTGCAGTCATTCCTGCTCTTTTGTCACTGAACCTCTTTTTCTCCCGTTTTTCTCTCTCCTGGCAAGAGGTCTCAGGTGGCATTACATTCTTTGTGAGTCCCCAGGGAGCCCTAATTATGAACTGTCACATCTGGCCATTGAACTCAAATGTGGGTTTTGTGGCCCCTGTCTTGTCTTACCTGAGTAGACAGATTAATTTAGGTGAGACGAGACGAATTAGCAATGAACAATTGGCCTCCCCTTAGAGCTGCTGAGCTGGGCTTCCAGTGGGGAATTGCCTGCCTCAGGGAGCTGAGTCATCAGCAAAACCCCCACAGCCTTCAATAGCTGGAAACTCCTCCACTCTCTCCTCTTCTGCCAAATGAACTGCTTGCTGTGTTACCAGGGCTTGCCGAGCAGGACTGAAATGACATTTCTTTCTCTTCAATCCTTTCTTTTTAAATTTTATTTTGTATTTTTTAGCACATTTGTATCTCACTGACATACTCTCAGATGAATCAATGGCAAATCATTTGACTTATTGTTATACTTGGTTTAGCAAAATCCTTTCATGGTCATACTTTGTTAGCCAATGATTTGTATAATTTAAAATGCTACAGTATACTTCTTTTAAAGAGCCTATACTTCAGATTTCTACCACTGAATTATATTAGTCTTTACTCAAATTAGTTTAATTTACCTTATCTCACAAGGGATGTCTATAACATGGGGTGATGTTTCATTGTAACAACTGTGATTTGGGCTTGATCTGCCTCTAACACAGTTGACCCTCCATATCCTTGGTTTTCACATTCACAAATTCAGGCAATCCTGGATTGAAAATATGTGTGTGTGTGTGTGGGGGGGGGAGAAACAATACAAAATAACAATACAACAATGAAAATATTAATGAAGATAATAGAGTGTAAAAACTATTCACATAGCACTTACATTGTATTAGGTATTATCAGTAATCTAGAGATGAGATGATTTAAAGTATACCAGAGGATGTGCATAGGTTATATGCAAATACTATGCCATTTTATATCAGGGACATGAGCATCCTTGGAATTTGGTATCTCCTGGAATCAATCCCCTGCAGATACTGAGGGATGATTGTTATTATTTTTTTATTTTAGAGATGGGGTCTTGCTATTTTGTCCAGACTGGAGTGCAGTGGCTAGTCACAGGCACATTACAGCTTCATACTCCTGGACTTGAGTGATAATCCTCCTGCCTCAGCCTCCCAAGTAGTGAGACTATGGGCACATGCCACTATGCCTGGATTATTTATTTATTTTTTGGTTATTCTGACATTATTTTGCCAACATTCTGTCTGTGACATATACTAATATGTTGTAGCTTGTTTAATATGATATCAGTTGACTTTTGATTTTCTTTAATCTCTGAAGATTTTTATCAACATGGTGCTTTAACATGCAAATGTTAATACTTTATTTGTATTTAAATAAGCGAGTCCTAAATTCTTAGTTTTGAGGTTTATTGCATTGCTTAGCTTTTGCTGTGTAACAAACTGTCTCAAAACGCAGTTGCTTAAAACAAGCACCATCAGTTTAGGCCCTGAATCTGTGAGTGGGCAGTTTGGGCTGAGTTCAGGTGGGGGTCTGGTGCTGACCTTGGCTGAGCTCACTGGTGTAAATACAGTCACATCATTAGCCCTGTTTCTAGAGCTTGGTTGGCAAGTGGCTGCGGGGAGAGGGCCATGTGCTTGTCATCATCCTGAAAGATGATTCCAAGAATATCAAAAGGACAGGCTGATTAAAGTGACTGGAAAGCCTTTGCTTATGTTTCAGTTACTAATTGGCTAAAATAAGTTACATGGTGAGTACCAGCTCAGTTTGGGCAGGCATGGCAGAATGGCTTACAGGAAGGCAGCAGAAATATTGGGACTCTTTTTGCAAACATTACTCAAAAGATTTTACACTGAAACATTGCTGTAATTATGCTTGATGTGTAGAATTCAATGAAATTCTACTCATAAAACCTGAGGATCTTTAGTTACAAAAGTGTGAAAAGAATCCCTCCCCACATTTGGCCCAGTTATATCCCAAGACATAATCCTAAGAACAATATTACAGTGAAGCTTTAATATATTTTAGTCCACGTTATAGACTAAATTACATCCCTCTTCAAATTCGTATGTTGAAATCCTAAACCCCAGTACCTCAAGATGTGACCATATTTGGAAATAGGACCTTTAAGTAGGTAATTAAGATAAAATGAGGTCATGTGCGTGGGCCCTAATGCAATCTGACATATCCTCATAAGAAAAGAAGAGGACACAGAATGAGTGTGCACAACGGAGGAGAGGCCATGTGAGGACACAGTGAGAAGGTGGCCATCGGCAAGCCACAAAGAGAGGCCTCTGTAGAAACCAAACCTGCCCACACTGTGATCTTGGACTTCTAAACTTCCGAACTGTGAGAAAATATGTTTCTGCTGTTTAAGTCGCCCAGTCTGTGGCATTTTGCTATAGTAACCCTGGATAATTCATACAGTAAATGTATGTTAGAAGTCAAGTTTTTATCCCCTATTTTCCTGAGGTTTATGTTATTTCTTTAAACATATTGCATGTAAGTATGTGATATTCTCTTTTAGATGATGTTATGGGCTGTAAGTTTGTGTCCCTCTGGAATTCATATGTTAAAATCTTAACCCACAACGTGATGGTTGCTGGTATTAGGAGATGAGGGCTTGGGAGGTAATTAGGTCATGAAGGTGAACTCATAAATGAATAGATGACTTTTCTAAAGGGACCCCCAGAGAACTTTCTCTTGCTTTTTCTGCCTTATGAAGACACAGATTAAAAGCTGCTATCTGCAACTCAGAACCCCACCATGCTGGCACTGATCTTGGACTTTCAGCCTACAGAACTGCGATAAATAAATTTCTATTGTTTGTTAGTCATCTAGTTTATCAAACTTTGTTATAGTATCTAAAACTGACTGAAATAGATGGTATCCAGAAAAAAGAAATTCCAGGTAGGAAAGAGTAGCTTGGAAATTGATTTATTTGAAGTCCTTACGGGAAAGCAATAACTGTTTCAGCTATAAAAATAAAGGCATGCAGTAAACTCAGCTCAATTTTGCGTATCAGGGCAGTACTCATTCAAAGTTAATGCAAGGAATGGAGATTGTTTTACATTTTTATTCAGGAACATCAGGCATTAAGAATATCACATTGCTATCCCACTCCTCAGGGTATCTACTCTCAATAACTTAGCAATGATGGCAACATGTCAGCTTCTGACTCATTTCCAGTAGGATTAAAGGTGGGGTTGAATGTTTGGGAGCCAACAGCTAGGGGAAATGACCTCTTCTGAAACCAACAGAGGCTCTGGCGTGCAGAGAATATGAAATTAAAAGGGTTAATAGAAGAATTAATCAAGAAGACTTGGAAACTCAAACTATAGGAAATATTGCTTTTTATAAGTTACAGAATCACTGAATTTGTTTCTGTCTTTACTTAAAATGTAGTTTTTTTTTTTGAGTTGGAGTCTCACTCTGTCACCCAGACTGGAGTGCAGTGGCATGCCCCCGGCCACCGCAGCCTCGACCTGCTCGGCTCCGGCGATCCTTCCACCTCAGCCTTCCAAGTAGCTGGAACTACAGGCGCGCGCTACCACGCCCGGCTAATTTTTTTTGATTTGTTGTAGAGATGAGGTCTCGCCAAATTGCCCAGGCGGGTCTCGAACCCAAGGGCTCAGGCAATCCACTCACCTCAGCCTCCCAAGTGCAGGATTACAGGCTGAGCCACTGAGCCCGACTTAAAATGTAGTTTTTAGTGAACTTGAAGGATAATACATACCTACCAGATAATTTCACATAGACATAGATTGTTATTGCATTACTTTCATGAGCATTAAGTTGTTAGCATGGAGTCATGGGCATATGTGGATTCAAGAGATACTATACAAAATTCCAAAATAATTTGGAAAATATTTAAAATCTTTAGAAGGGAAAAATGTTAATGTTGATGACAAAAAGTCAACACCTCTGAAAACTTTATACATTTCACTGAAGAATAACCCTGTAAGTTATTAAGAGTAAATACCCTGAGGAGTGGGATAGCAATGTGATGTTAGGAAGAAAATGGTGTCTCTGCTGACTACATGGCCTGTGGGACCTTCCAGCATTGACAGGGAGCCTTGGAGGGATACAGCACTCTCCTTTCAGGTGGAGTGGGTGGGAGGGTGAGAGGGAAGAGCCTATAGCCAGCAAGAACTTTTTCTGTCTTCAAAGGGAATAAAAAATGAGTTTCTAGGTGTAGCTGTTCCCTTGACCATTTTTAAGTTTATATATTTGAATAAGTAATATGTCCTCACAGTCACAAACTCTTGAAACATACAAAGTGTAAAATGTAAGTCATCTTCCTATTTCTGACCTTTAATTCCCCACTTCTCATCTTTTTCTTGTTTCTATTTAGAAATGATCTAGGAACTGGTGAGCATTTTCACCTGAAAAAGAAGGGACAGACTTAAGTGGTTTCATACTACATTAATATTTCTGCACCTGGGTCTCTTCATGTAATACTTTTTGAGCACATATAGAATATCTCATTAAACAAAATGATCCACAGTATTCTATTTTATGGACATGACTCAGATGTTACATGGTTTATTGGCTATATCGTAATGTTTTGGGGTTGGTTTTGTCGTATTACCTTTTTGCGGTAAATGTTTCTGTCACTACATTTTTGGGGCATGAAAAGAAGTTGGTTAATGGGTAAAAAAAAATACAGTTAGATAGAGGGTACACGTTCTAGTATTTGGTAGCACTCTAGGGAAATTATAGTTAATAGTAATTTATTATATATTTCAAAATAGCCAGAAGAGAAGAATTGTAATGTTGCCAACACAAATAAATTATCGATGGTTGAGGTGATGAACATCCCAATTACCGTGACTTGAGCATTACACATTGTATCAAATATATCACATGTACCCCTCAAATATATTCAACTACTATATATCAATACAAATACATAAAATTAAATTATCCAGCAAAAATTAAAAGCATTCGTGGCTATGATTTTGCCTCAGATCTTTTTTTTTAAAAAAAATGTTTATATATTGTAGCCCCATCGTCAGTAATTGCATCTGAAATTTCTGTTTTGATTATTTCTATCTTGACTCAAAAACTATTTAAAAGTTTTATTTTTCCTCAGGGAGATAATCTTTTTATTATGTTTGGCCGTTAAAATTTAGTTTGGTTTCCTATTTATAGCCTAATTTATATTATTATTTTAACAATTTTAAGAAAAAACCCAGTGTATATTTTGCTTCAGGAAATAAATCTCCCACTTCCATACCCTAGGCTGGGCCCTGTCATTGTCAACTACCAGGGGGTCACACCCTCGCAAGGACTCACTGAGATTTCAGAAATGGGTATCGCAATGCAACTAGTAGCAGTGAGGATGCCACACAGCTAAATTGCACACTCTGTTACTTATACAGAGTAGTAATTGATGTTTCCTGTCATGTCTGACCATATAAACTCAATTTTTATCATATATAACTTGAAAAAAATGTTCTTCTCCTTATGAAAAACATAAATTGTGAAGGGTAAGCCTTTTCTTACCCTCTCTTAATGTGTTATATACTTTATTTACAACTTGAGGTGATTTTTTTTACCCTGTAACTAAAAAATTCCACTCTCCTCTAGACTTTCAAGGGTAGTTTTATTTAAAGAGCTGAGACAATATGGTGATGGAGGCGGTCGGAGTGCATGAGTCTCCACATAAATGAATGGGTGAAGAGACCAGTGTTCACCCCAGGGTGTCAGGAAAAGTTGTGTGAATGTCTGGTTGAGTGGAGATATGGAAAGGAGAGGACTGAGATCTCCTGCTTTGGCAGCTGCCCTGAGCAGCTGCTCGACCTCAGCATGCTCCTCTTCGCCCAGAGGCAGGCACCATCTCTACAGCACCACCCTGAAAGGGAAAAAAAAGGACTAAAATAGTGAAAAAATCACCTTCAACAGGTGCTGCCCGCCGCAGCAGCTTTCATCCCAGGTCAGACACCAGCAATACGAACTGTGAGAAAATATACCAGAGTAACCCAACCAGAGTCCCAGTCAAGGAGACCCAGATGCCCCATCCCCCAACTGAAGCGTTTGTAATCTGCCAGCAGCCCTGCCAAAGAACCTAGCCCTAGATCACAGCAAAACGGCAGTGAGTTTTAAAGTGACCCAGCACCCTTTTTTCCAGTGATCCACGAGACATGTGACTCAGGTGGGCAACTTTCTGAGCAACAGACATGGAGAGACCTGAACATAAGCGGATCAGGTGGGGGCAGTTTACAACCTTCCCCCAACTCCACAGGGTAAACAAGGGGTTCAATTTGAAGCATTTGTGGTCTGCACTGCAACCTAAGAACCCAGTCTCTGCTCACAGTGGATGAGTAGGGGTGAGTTTTTTGGTTTTTTTGAGTTGGTGTCTCACTCTGTTGCCCATGCTGGAGTGCTTGCTCACGGCCACCCCAGTGTTGACCTGCTGGGTTCCGGTAATCCTCTGCCTCAGTCTTCCAAATAACTGGAACTACAGGTACATGTCACCATGCCTGGCTAATTTTTTATTATTGTAGTAGAGATGAGGTCTTGCCAAGTTGCTCGGGCTGGTCTCAAACCTGTGGGCTCAGGCAATCCACTCACCTTGGCCTCCCAAAGTGCTGGGATTACAGGCTGAGCCACTGAGCCTGGCCAGGGGTGAGTTTTAAAGTGACTCTACATCCTTTCACCAGTGATTTATGAGATATATGACTCAAGTGGGCAACATTAGGATCAGCACCTACAGAGGGGGCAAAGCATAGGCAGATCAGCCTGGGAAACCTTCCAGCCTCTCCACAGCCGCAAAGGGTGAACAGGGGGAAAGATTTAAAAGTTGGAGGCTGAAACCCCTCCTCTCTGCCACCAGCTAAGAGAAGCAGTGCTTGGGTCACTCCTACAAGAAACCTGGTCTTGAAACTGCCGAAAAAGGGTACTCAAGAATTACATAAGTTTTGCTGTTGTTGTTGTTGTTTTTGTTTTGGGGTTTTTTAAATTTTAATTTTTTGTATCTGCATGACTCTACCTATTTTTTTAAATATAGCTTGTTGGGAGTGGGCATTTCATTCTGTTTCCCCCTTCTCCTTCTTCTCTCTGTCCAATAAGGCTATATATGAGTGTGAAAATTTCTTCACAATATCAGTTTTAGTTTCTTTGGGGTTTTTGTTTGTTTATGTGCTGCTTTTTTTTTCTTTGTTTTTGTTACTGTTTTGGTTTTTTTTCTATCTCTCTTTTTCTCTCTCTCTTTGCTCATCTCCCTATTTGCCAGTTTGTATCTTCTTCCTTCTCTCCTTTGTTCTCTCCATTGTCATCTCCTCTACTTTCTTTATTAACTCCTTTCCCTTCCTTCATGTAATTTTGTACCCAGGGGAGATATATATATACTCCCATGTGATGGGAAGTAGACCCCTGGGGGCCCACACACCAATCAGCAAACATTGTGATTGTTAGACAGCTTTTGAATCTTAGCAGTCCCTAACACACCTCATTCAAATCTCAAATCTGAAAGGGAGTAACATAGCTCCCCTGCTCCAACCCAGCTCCCAAAATTGAACTAGTCCAGAGGATTTATTCAAGGGAGAATGGGGGGTTGAGCAAAAAGAAGTAAAAACTACTCCCTTTCTCACTGAACAATGGAAGTAAAGAAAAGAGGGAAACCCACCACAAATGAGGAAAAACAAAAAAAGAACCACAGGTACCACACAAACTCCAAAGAAGATAGTCCATGAGTATACAGACTTCAGAACTCACACAATGAATAGTATCCAGATTGACTGGTCTCAGAATACAAATACAGAGATCAAGGAATGGATGGAAAAGGTGAATGGAAACCAAGAAAAGCAAGATGAAAACATGAAATAACCAATGGCTGAGATGCAAACTATAAAGAATACAGTAAATGAAATAAATAATAAGTTGACAAGCATGGAAAACAGAATTAACCAGACAAAGAAAGAATCTCAGAACTTGAAGGCCAAAATCTGGACATACCCAATCTGTTAAAACATAGAAAAGAAACTTAAAAAGTTGGAACAAAGTCTTCAGGGGATGTGCAACTGTATTAAGAGACTGAACCTAAAACTGGTAGGTATCCCTGAAGCAGATAAGGAGAATGAGAGCAGCCTGGAACAAACATTCCAAGAGGTCATCCAAGGAAACTTCCCACATCTCATCAGAGACATGACAATTCTAATGCAAGAGTTACAGAGAACTCCTGCAAGACATCAAATAAGAAGACCAACTCCTAGACCCATAGTAATTTGCTTACATAAAGTATGTATGAAAGAAAAAATCCTAAAGGCAGCAAGACTGAAAGGTCAGATTACCTATCAGGGAAGACCAATTAGAATAGCAGCAGATTTATCTACAGAAACACTGCAGGCTAGAAGGGAATGGAGCTCAATCTTCAAAACACTCAAAGATAAACAATTCCAATGAATAATTTCCTACCCAGCTAAGTTAAGCTTCATCATTCATCAGTGATGGATAAGTAAAATTCTTCCCAGACATTCAGTCCCTAAGAGTTTATGCTGCCTCCAGACAAGTGTCTGGACTAGAAGGTATTAAGCATAGAAGAAAAAAAAAAAAAAAAAAAAAAAAGAACAACCACATTCCTTCCAAGAATGCAAGAAAACAAAGAACCAATAAAGCATGCATCACAACTGCAAGCTTGAAAACACACATATAAATCAGCCTAAAAATCAAAGAAAACCAGCAAACAAATAAGTAAACAAACAACAACAAAATCTATAAGAGCCTCATTACACAGATAAGCTCTCACATCTCAATAAACAGCTTGAATGTAAATGGACTAAATGTACCACTGAAAATGCATAGAATGGAAAACTGGATAAAGAAACATGATGCAACAATATACTGTTTTCAGGAGACTCATCTTACCTGAAGGGACATTCACAGACTCAGAGTTAGAGGATGGAAAACAAATTTTCAGATGAACAGAACACAAAGAAAGCAGGAGTTAATATCAGACAAAATAACCTTTAAACTATCAAAAATAAAAAAAGATACATAAAGACACTGCATAATGATAAAAAGTTCAATTCATCAACAAGAAATATTCATCCTAAACATATATGCACCAAACTCAGGAGTACCAACTTCTATAAAGCAGCTACTAAGTTAACTTAGAAAAGATATTAACTCTGACACTATCATAGCTGGGGACTTTAATACCCCACTATCTACCCTGGATATCATTGAGGCAAAAAATCAAAAGGAGATCCAGAATCTCAACCTGATGCTTGACCAAATGAACCTAATAGATACCTACAGAACATTCCACCTAACAACCATGGATTTTATATTATACTCATCACCTTATGGAACGTACTCCAAGATTGACCACATCCTTGGCCATAAATCAAGTATAAACAAATTTCATAAGATTGAAATATTGTCATGTACCTTCTCAGATCACAGTGGAATAAAAATTAATAACACCAACATGGTTCCCCTAAAGCCCACAAAGACATGGACACTAAACAGTATGATGCTGAACAACTCCTGGATCAACATGGAAATCAAAGAAGAAATTAAAAGA
>CAUYQG010024375.1:0-11461 GCA_963574415.1 Tarsius wallacei | reverse complement strand
TCTGAAAGGCCATCCAGAGAGTGCCTCGCCAATTAAATGGATTCACCAGCTGAGAGCCATGCTGCAGCAATGGTGTATGGCGTGCCTTTCATAAAAGGACAACAGTCCATCCCTTGTTCCCTTCTTAGTTATATATTTGTAATTGCGGCCATGCCTGTTTGCACAACCAATTGTATAGGTACAAGTCAATTTATTTTTGTCTTTAGTGCCGTGCTATTCAGTTGCCAAGAGACACATCAATTGCTTAATGGTTTACCTAATCCGTCCTGTGGATCCTTTGAAATGGGACCCATTTCTTTGTCCTTGGTTAAGTCAGTCACGTGACTAGATTATGCCCGAGATTCTGTTTTCATCACCAGCACACTCCCTCTCCTGTGCAGGTGCACACACACACTCACTTATTTGTGCACACACACAAACATGCTCACATGCACACACATACATAAACACACTCACACGCACACAAACACACACACACGCTTACACACTCACATGCACACAGATACATACATGGTCACACATACTCACATACACACACAAATACATACACACATGCTCACATGCACACACTCGCTCACATGAGCACGCTTGCTCACGTAATCGCACATTCGTCCCCACATCCTTGTTCATTCGCATGCAAATCTGTGAACACACACTCATTCACACGCACACACACCTACTCACGTGCACACTCGCACGCACACGTTTGCTCACACGCCCACGCGTACTCACATGCACACGCATTCATCCATGTGCACACACGCATTCACATGTGTATACTTCGGACAGACCTAAACTCCCGAAAAACAAAAAACAGCTTTGAGTAGGTACAAGCACTCTCTAACCTTCTTGTGACACCCCTTGTGACAGCCCACGTGGCTGTCGCATCTTGAGCAGCTGCAGTTGAGCTCTCCTGGAGCCATGTGGTTCCAGCTGATGCATTCTCCCAGTGAAAGGTTAGCTGGAACAAGGGTACCTGCACAATGAATATTTGTATACCTAACCCTTAACTGTACCCCACAACTTTAAAATAAAACATATATGTTAAAAAAATGAAAACAAAAGATAGCTGGAACAGCTGTCTTTGGTTTGGTTGCACTGTGCTACTGAAAGTCTTTCTGTAATGCATTAAGCCTTTTCTCGCCTTGGCAAATGTCACAACTAACTGAACCTGACTTTGAATGGTAGAGGCTCATGGCAGTAGAGGATAGGGGAGCGTTAAGGTACAAAGCACATGGATTTTGGAATGAGATATCTGGTGTTGAACATGGGTTTTGAAAGCCATTTATGGACTATGTGATGTTAGACACCTGGCTTAAACTTTCATTAACCTTAATTTTAGGTACTGGTCTGCAGAAATAGGGATGACCAGATTTGCCTTTTAGGACTATTATGAGAGTTACGAATAACGTAGGTAGCAACCTGGAGCCTAGTCGTATCCTGCATGTAGCACACTGATTGTTTTGGCTTTTATTATTCCAGAGTAACATATAGTTATAAAAGGCTCAGGACATCGAAATTGAGTCAAATGTGGACTCTCCTCAGGACAGTCCTTTTTGAAAACTGCATTCTGATGCCCAAACTGATATGCTCCTGATTAATAAAATTGTAGTCTAGTGGGAAAATATCCACATCTGAGGCGTCTGCCCAAAGTTTCCCTATGAAGAGCTGCTGATACACATGGTCTTTGCAGGTCTGTGGAGCCAGCCTGAGGTGAGGGGTCCCTTTGGCTGTCCCCTGGCTCTGCTGGACCATGGAAGGAATACAGGAAGCACTGGGGACTTCAGCCCCAGCTATGCAGGAGAGCAACAGGGAAGGCAGAATGAGACCCCTGCCCCAGATCTTGCAGCTGGGTGTCAGGTCCTCGTGCCACATGGGACCCACTCTGCACTCAGTGTTAGGGAAGGGTGGGCAGTCACCTCTGGCAGAATTTCCTGTTATTGAGTAGAGAGAAACTTAGAGAGGCAAACAACAAAATTTTCCTTGGGCATCTTCAGCTTCTTGAGGCTTTTAAGGTGAAGAACATTTTGAGTAATTGTCAGCAAATGATAAACATATAGACCGCAGTGCTTGGCCTCAAAGATATCCGGAGGTGAGCTTAAGAAGGAAGGAGTTGGTAGAATGTGTCACCGGGACCCCATGCAGGTGAAAGCCCAGGGGCTAGATCCAAAGGAGGGTGGAAAAAACTCTGAGTAAGAGGGAGAGTGTCTCTTAAGAAGGGTAGCCCGACTGCATTCCCAGGAAGAGTCATTTTCAGTTGGCTTTGCATTTGCCAAGCCACAGTGGACAACCAAAACCTCAGAGAGCCCACTTGATAGAAAAGAACTGAGGCCACTTAACTTCCTTTCCTTTCTTTTATTCAGAACGTCTAGAAAGCAGGCCCTGACGCCTTCAGCTAATCAGGTAGACGAGGGAGAAAAGGTAGACGACAGAGAACGAAGCTGCCAATCTCCCCAGCCTGTTCTGCTTTCAGGGTTGGATTTTCAATGATTAATGAATCACAAATTAGTAAACAACAAACAATAAATTATAGGAAAGTGTTGTGACGTCTCCCAGTGCTTCTAGAAACCCTCAATGGCAATCCTCATAATAGACTCTCAGTAAATATAATTAAATGCCTGCTATATGCCAAGTACTCTGCTGGGCACATCGGAAATCAGAGAAGTGCTGTGTCCCCAGCTCCTCCGGAAAAACACAGAGGAGTCTGTGGGAACACAGGAGGCATCATGAAAAAGCCACTGTCCTCATCAGACAGTCGCTGCCAGTGTCTGGCGACCGGCCACCCAAGGCCCAGAAGGCCGTGGACCAGGAGACAAGTTAGTTGGGAATCTGTTTGTGTCTTGTGTGTTTCATGGCTTTAATTTCAGTCGGAGAAATCCCAGTTGGATGCGCTATGTCTTTCAGACAGTACATGTCTTTTCAAACCTCGAGGAAGGAGGTTTTAAGGAGAGAGGTCAAGGAGGAGGGATCGTTCTTTCCCTCTTGAATCTTGGATTTAAGGGACATGTATGTGTCAGTGGGGAGGGCTGTGGTGGATTTTGTCCTAGGGACTTCACATATGTGATGTTAGACAGCTACCTGGGCTGGGCGCCGTGGCTCACGCCTATAATCCCAGCACTTTGGGAGGCTGAGGCAGGAGGATTGCCGAACCCAGGAGTTCGAGACCAGCCTGAGCAACATAGTGAGACTTTGTCTCTTCAAATAAATAGGTAAGTAGCTAGCTGGACTGGAGTACACAGCTCACACTCCCACACCCATAGGTGGTAGGGGAGTGACCACGGCCACCTCCCGTTTCCCCCAGGACCTCCCCTTGCCCAGGCTTCTCTGACACCCGTGGGCCTTCCTGGGCACAACCAAGGCTTGCTACTGTTAGAATCTTTTCCTGATTGGCTGCCGGATACATTCAACCTTGACCCTTGACGTGGCCTCTGCTTTCTTGTGACAATTGTGCACAGCTCAACCTCCTCTCTGGGGTTAGACTGCTTGTTCTTAAATGGGAGCCCAAGGCTGGTTTGTGGCTCTCCCTGCCTTCTTCCCTCCATGAACCTCCCGCAGCCTTTTTCAAAATCTTATCTGAGAAAAAAATTGTCTCCTTCTCTAAATCTCCCCAAGTGTTTTGAAGTGCTGATGTTTAAAGAAATGAGCTCCGACTTTGGGGATAGATAAGCATCCATTCAAAGCAGGGCTTGTCTGGGGGTGGGGGGCATACCTCATCAACAAGGGTACCTGCACAATGCATATTTGTATACCTGACCCTTAACTGTACCCCACAATTTTAAAATAAAAAATGTGTCTTAAAAAAGAAATAAATAAAAAAGAAAAAGAAAAAACAACAACAACAAAAAGCAGGGCTTGGCCACCTGCTAGCTGTGTGACTTTGAATGGATAGCTTGACCTCTCTGCCTTCAGTTTCTTTTTTTGTATAATAGGATTGATGTGAACGTCACAGGGTAACAGGGCCAACGCCTGTGGTACGGTGTCTGGCACACAGTAGGACGTTGTTACTTTTAAGGCAACATTCTTCGTTTTTTGGTCCCTGCATAGCTTGCACTAGCATAAAGTCAACTAGTTCATGAGCTGCCATTTTGTGAATGTATTTCATACGCCAGCACTTTGCTCGTCACTTTTTTTCTTAAGCAGGATTTATTGAAAGGACAGAAAAGTTTCCACAGTGGGAGGGGACCCAAAGGGGTTTCCCCTGCTAGTCACTTTTAATAAGCACTGTCCTTCAATCCTCCCAGCTGTTTTTGTGATGTAGATGCTATTTGCACCATTTTCTTTTCTTTTCTTTTTTTTTTTTTTGAGTCAGTGTCTCACTCTGTCACCCAGGCTAGAATGTAGTGGCATGATCACAGCTCACCACAAGCTTGACCCCCCAGGATCAGACAGTCTTTCCAGCTAGCTTCCCAAGTAACCAGTACTGTAAGCACACGACAGTGCCCTGGCTGGTTTTTAAATTTTCTGTAGAGATGACAACTCGCTGTGTTGCCCGGGCTGGTCTTGAACTCCGGAGCTCAAGCAATCTTCTTGCCTTAGCCTCTCAAAGTGCTGAGATTATAAGTGTAAGCCACCTGTGAGCCTTGCTCATTTTCACCATTTTCTAGATAGAATAACTGAGATCAGAGATCAGATATATGAAACTATCCTCATCAGACAGTCACTGCCCGTGTCCGGTGACCAGACTTCTCTAGCACTCTTTCCATTGCCTCCCATACCTGCTTTGTGATTATTTGCTTATTTCACTACATCTGGTCTATATTGCTCTGTATCTGGTTGCACTATATCTGGTCTATATTGCTCAGGCCAGGGACTGTGCTTTTTTATTTCTTTGGGGGCTTCTTGACTGCAGCACCCAGCCCAGGGCTTGGCCTGGCAAGTTGCTCAAATGAGTCACCTCTGTGGAGAGTGGAAGGCAGTGAAGATCTGCAGACTCGCAGGCAAGTCAAGGGACAGAGCTGACTTTTTGCCTCTCAAGGTGGGAGGTACAAGCCTACGCTGGGGCCTTCCGGAAGGCTCCTTTTCCTGGCTCATCTACCTGTCAGCAGGAGTATTTCTGCAGGTAGAAAGCTTTAAACCCAGTGATGAGGGAGGCAGAAAAATGAGAGGACACAATCCTGGCCCTCAGAGAGCCCAGGGTCCACGCTCTTACAGAGGTCCGGGGAAGCAGACCCAAACACTTGTGGGTGATCTGGTGGGCAGGGGGGCATGGTGGGTAGAGAGGCAGTGGAGAAGGGGTGGCCTGGGTTCTCCAAGAGGTCCTGCATGTAGTCTTGGAAGACAAGGACACTGGGGTTAAAGGAAATGGACCAAGAATGAGGGAGGAGAGAATGCCACGCCGAGAACCAAACAGCCATGGGGGAAAAAAAAAACAGAGCCATAGTGGAGAAAGGGAGAAGGGAGTTGGGAATGGCATGGGGGAGAAAGCAACAAACTGACTATAAAATATATAATATATAAATATAATATTATATTATATTATTATTATAGTCCACTATATAGTATTCATTTACACATATATATATAACTGGAAGGTCTGTTAAGTGACCCAGAGGATCCTGGTGATAAAGTGAAGTGACAGTGAGCTCTGGGTCTGAATTCAAGTCCTACCATCGGTGTTGGCCACGTGAACACAAATGAGCTATTTACCCCTCAGCCTCCATCTCTTCTTCTTCTTTTTTTTTTTGAGTTGGTATCTCACTCCGTCGCCCAGACTGGAGTGCAGTGGCCGCTCCCTGTCACCGCAGCCTCGACCTGCTGGGCTCCGGCGATCCTTCCGCCTCAGCCTTCCGAGTAGCCGGAACTACAGGCGTGCGCTACCACGCCCGGCTGATTTTTTGATTTATGGTAGAGATGAGGTCTCGCCAAGTTGCCCGGGCGGGTCTTGAACCCGCGGGCTCAGGCAACCCACTCACCTCAGCCTCCCAAGGCGCGGGATGACAGGCTAAGCCACCGAGCATCTCTTCTTCTTGACCGTGGGATAGCGGTATCCCCTTGAGTGTCAGTGAAACAGAAAGGGAGCTCGCTTCCGGATCATCTTTGTCCCTCTGGAGCCACGGGATCCATCCAGGCGGCCTGACCCAGTTCTAGTTAAGAAATACAAAACGCCAGCCAGTTTTAGATTCCTTTCCTTTTATTTTTTTCAATTATTGAAACAATCCTTTACGTGGGCATCTTGTTTTTCAAATAGTAAACCGAGGCACAGAGGGGCGTACCCAACTGGGCTTTATCCCACACTGCAGCAGCACTGGAGCGCAGGCTCACTGCCAGCCAGCTCCCCCAAAACCGGAGGGTTTTGCACCGGCACGAGCATGAGAATCCCCGGGAACTCACCCAGAGGCTGGAGCAGGCCTGCAGTAGGGGCTGGAGTCTGCATTGTCCACAAGCTGTCTATGTCTTCTGACCCAGGGGCCTCACCTGAGACCCTTTGTCCTGGACCCATTGGCTCCTCCCTCTCCAGCCCTCCTTGCTGTCTCGTGGCACGGAACATCGTTCACCGATGTTCTCTTTCCGTACCTGCTCTGGCCCTGGCGTGCGCTGGTGATGCCCTCTGAAAACCCCTGCTCCAGCCGTCTGTCACAGCTATGGCGGGCCGGGCTGGCCACCTGCCTTCGGAGCCACGGTGGGGGTCATCTGGTGGGCATACGGCCCAGGCCGGAGTCATGGGCTCACTGGTCTCGCCCTCCCCTCCTCTCCCATCCTGTGGCTGGGTGCTTGGGGCCAGGCCGAGCCGGACCACCCCTGCAACTTCTCTGCAGGGCACCAACTGGCCGCCCTCTTTCTCTGGGCCTTCCTCTTCGGGCCCTAACCTGGCTTCCTCTCGTGTCTGTCTCCGGGTCTCTGCCCTCCCTTGAGCTCTCCTGCTTTTTCGCTCCTGCCTGATCTCACCCCCCTGCGATGCCCAGCACGGGCCTGCTAGGATGGAGCCAGGAGGCAATGACTAATGTGTTTGGAGGTGAGTCATCCGCTAAATATAAAAACCCACTCACAGCCCTGGATGCAAAAGATTCTGAGCGGCTCTGCGTCCTTCCCCCCAAATCCATCCTTCCTTAGGGGGCAGAGAGAAGTTTATCCGTGCACAGAAAACAAATACCAAAGAGCAGCCACCGCGGCATCATCTCGGCTCCCTCCTGCAGATCCCCGGAGGCAGTAAATTTCCTGCCTCTCCGCAGAAGGAAGGGGTGGAGTTAGGAAGACCATGACCCCACCTCCATGGAGTTAGGAAGGAGGCAACATCTATCTTCAGAACCTTCCCCTCTCTTCTTTCCGCTCTCTTGCTTGACCAGGAGACCCCAAGCTGCCCGTCCTCCTGCCAAGGGAAGGATGAGCCCTTTAGACACACACGTATCTTGCAGGGATCGAGTGTGCTTAGCCATACAAGGTTGAATCCTTGAGCCTCAGGCTTGGGGTCCTTCCTTGGACGGGCCCTCCCTGGGGGTCACTGGGTTATCTCTGCACAGATTGCTTCTTAGGGGGTGTGTCTGCTGTGGGTCTTTGTTTCCCTCGGAATATGGGTCTTTAGTGCGTGTGTGTGTGTGTGTGTGTGTGTGTGTGTGTGTGTAAAACAGCACATATAATTTCTTTCCCACCCCCTCCTTTTGTCTTTCCTAACAATCTCGTGGCGTAAAACAGCAGTTTCTGAAACCCGATGACATCATTGTATGTAATGCAACAAAGGGAGGTAATTTTGTAGACATTTGCAGTCATAAGGAATATTGCTGTGTTTGTTTTGTATGTGATACGAAACCAAAGAATTTTACTGACTTTTAAATGGGTTTTTTTTCCTAATTTTTAATTTTGAAGATGTGGGGCACGATTCAGGGTTAGGGGTACAAATGTTCATTATGCAGGTACCCTTGTGGATGAGGTGTGCCTCCACATATAAATTTAATAGTTGACATTTTCTTCGTGTCAGGTACTGTGTTCAACATCTTACGTGGATTATTTCAGTTAGTTTTCTCAGTCTTAAAAGGTAAATTAGGCCGGGCTCGGTGGCTCACCCTGTAATCCCGCGACTTGGGAGGCTGAGGTGAGTGGATCGCCTGACCCCGCGGGTTCGAGACCCGTCTGGGCAAGCGAGACCTCATCTCTACAGTAAATCAAAAATTAGCCAGGTGTGGTAGCGCGCGCCTGTAGTTCCAGCTGCTTGGAAGGCTGAGGCGGAAGGATCGCCAGAGCCCAGCAGGTGGAGGCTGCGGTGGCCAGGAGCGGCCACTGTACTCCAGTCTGGGCAACAGAGTGAGACTCCAACTTAAAAAAAAAAAAAGGTAAATTATTTCATTATTTTCAGTTTGCAGATGAGAAAATCAAAGCTCAGAAAGATAAAAACAGTTCTCCAAAAACATCATGCCAGGAATTATTAGAACTAAGATTTGAACCAGAACTTTATACTTTACCTCTAGGTTAAACCAGTAACTTTCAAACCCTGTTTGCTAACTCATAGAAATAAAAATATGTTATGTCACAATGCATTGGTCCACACGTGTGTCTATGTATGTACAATATGAGTATTGTGGATATATGGATACGTATATATATATATGTATATGTGTGTGTATATATGATACACACACATACTCCACACACACACACACAAGGGTGACCCCCCAATGACATTTATTCATAAAAAGTTGTGTATTTATTCTTATATGTTTAAACTTCAGTCACCTTCAAAGTACTCTTTGTTTGGTGCAATGCACAGATCGAGATGCTTTTCCCACTGCTCAAAACAGTGATTGAACTCGCCAATTTTGATGCCTTTCAGGGCTTCTGAAATATTTTTGTTTCACCTCTTCCACATTGGCAAAACCCTTCCCTTCAAGGAATATTTTCATCTGCGGAAACAAAAAAAGTCTCCTGGGGTGAGATTGGGTGAATAGGGAGAGTGGAGTTTGGAGGTCATGTTGTTTTTGGAGAAAAACTGCTGAATACTCAGCGTGGTGTGGGTCGGTGCCCCTGTAAATCATCCATCATGAAATTGTCAAACGTGTTGAAAGCATCTCCGAAAAAATTCACTGAAGCCAAGCGCAGCCTCTCACAAGAATGCTAGCTGGTACACTGGTGCCAGTGGGTTCCTAGAACACTGACCTATCAGGGGAAGCCTGTCCTACAAGGCGCCCACCCTCCAACAGATAATTCTGGGGATTTTTTTTTTTAGCCCCTCTCATATATATATATATAGCCACACATAATTACACATGAAGCACATGTTTGGGGAAACAACACCCTAATTGCTTTCTAATTCTATTCTGTTCTAATTTTCTTTTTAAATGTATGGAACTACCCAGTTATTCTCATGACCCTGTACAGGTCATCACGTGCAGTTTGAAGAGCCCTAGGCTAAATCCTATCCAAACTGTGCTAATCATTCCACCAGACAGTGTCTGAAAAGTTGAGTTCTTCTTAGGAACGTTCTGTGACTTTAGACAAATGTCTTCACATCTCTGGACTCCATCTCCCTAGAATCTATTTGTAATGGGGTTTTATAAATTACCTCGGAGCCCCAGCTTATCCCCTCCCTGCAGTCGTCACAACCCTATACCTACATGGAGGGTGACCTAGAGGTGTCTCTTTGGGGAAGGAGCACAGATGGCCTCCTCTGGCCATGCACCTCACTGAACACACATGTGCACACTTGTGATGTAGAAAGACTCCAGCCCACAGCCTGGCAAGTGTTGACCCTGGCCTCCAAGACGCACCACGTAGGCTGTTCCCGCCTTTCTGGGCTTGGGGTCTGAAGTCCAATGGCGCCTTTTCTCTCCTAAGATGTTCATTTGATCCCCCTCTCCATCTTCCCATTTGTCTGCTTCTTGATACCTTTCCTTTCTCTGGCTTTTCGAAAGGCAGAGGCAAGACCGTGCCAGCGGTGGTTAGGAGGTGTGAGTAGCCGTAGAACGAGACAGAAAAAGACTGAGAAGAACTGGGATGAATCAGAATTGTGTGCCTGGACTCAATGGGACTAGGCTCTGGTCTCCACTCAGCCACTAAATGGCTGTGTGACCTTAGACCTGGCCCCGGCCTTCTCTGGGCATGTATTGGACACGAGGGACAGACTTGGACAAGGTTTCCTGTAGCCCGTGCATTCTAGAATTATGAGGGTACACAATTGAGGCAGGGAGGAGAGAGAACCAGCCCCTGGGTGATGCTCACCATGAATGATTTTAGAGTTAAAAAATCCTTGAGGATGAAATCGTGCTTTTAAAAAATTTTTCAGACATGGGGTACAATTCAGGGTTAGGTATATAAGTGGCCATCGTACTGGTAAAGTTTGAGTACCCTTATTGATGTACCCCAGCAGTGTCCCACTACTGCCAATCCCTTTCTTATAGTATCATGATAAATGTTCAGGGTCCGCTTATGAGTGAGTACACATGGTACTCAGATCTTTGTTTCTGTGGTGAATCACTGAGTATTACAGACTCTAATTCCATACAGGTTGCTTGAAGTTCATAATTCTGTTTTCCTTTATGGCTGCATAATATTCCATCATGTAAGTGTAGCACATTTTCTTTATCCAGTCCACTTTCAATGGGCAGCACAGTTGGGTCCCTGTTTTTGCTGTTGTGAATAATGCTGCGATAAACATGCATGTGCAGGTATCTTTTTTTATAGAGTGATGTGAGTTTCTCCAGGTATATTCCCAGAAGGGGAACTGCTGGGCCATGTGGAAGGTCGGTCTTTAGGTCTTTTAGAAATCGCCACACCGTTTTCCACAGAGGTTACCCTAGTTCACACTCCCACTAACAGTATGGAAGTGTTCCCTTTTCCCCACCTCCTCTCCAGTATCTGTTGCTTTTGAGTTTTTGATGATGGCCATCGGGACTGGAGTTAGGCGGTATCTCAGTGTGGTTTTAATGTGATGATTTCTTTGATGATTAGTGAGGCTGAGCATTTTTTCATGTGTCTGTTGGCTGCTCATATGTCTTCTGAGAAGTGTCTATTCATATCTTTTGCCCATTTTTTATTAGGGTTGTTTGGTTTTTTTCCTTTCAGCACGTTTGAGTTCCTTGTAGAACCTGGATGTTAGGCCTTTGTCAGATATACAGTTGGCAAATATTTTTTCCCATTCTGTGGGCTGTCTCCCCACTCTCTTCTCTCTTGATGGTTTTTATTCACTATTTATTTGTTTATTTGCTTTGCAGAAACTTTTCAGTTTGATGAGGTCCCATTTGTCTATCTTATCTTTTATGGCATTTGCTTTTGGAGAGTTGATCAGGAATTTGTTGCCTATTCCAATTTCCATAAGGTGTTCCCTATGTTTTCTTCCAGAATTCTTCTAGTTTGAGGTATTGCCTTTAGGTCTTTGATCCATTTAGAGTTGATTTTAGGTATGGTGCTAGGTGGGAGTCTTCTTTTAATCTTCTGCATGTGGTTAGCCAGTTTTTGCAGCACCATTTACTGAATAGGTTCTCCTCTCCCCAGTGGTTGTTGGTGGAGGCTTTGTTGAAGATGAGTTGGTTGAGAA